>JAIQCU010000797.1:0-35487 GCA_022114935.1 Leptestheria dahalacensis
GGCCATGTGCGGAGATGGGCGACCATATCAATAATCTAGATTGCCTCCTCTTTGTCATCCAGGCTCGAGTTTTGCGGCAGATGGGATGAAGCAAGATTTTTCTCCGCGACTATCCCACTTTCCGCTCCACAAAACTCGACCGATATTTGCCTACCGGACCACCAAAATGGCAACACTTTTAACTTTTTCCTCCGTCTCCTTTTTTATTCCGTCTTTTTTGCTTTACAGAAGCGATCCCGTGAATTAAACCAGTGGACATTTCCGTTAAAAAAAATTAATGGGAAACAACATATTAGTCGTCAAGATATAGAATTACCGCAAGTCATTATCCTAATATCACGTCATGGTTAGCACCGAGAGGTTTGCTATAACGACGAGTTACTTGATATTTACTTGATGATATGTCAATCGATACCTTCCCTCTAACTATGTAACCAATCAGATTCATTTGTAATAGATAACGTTAAATTCTATATCAACTTGCCAAATAGACGGAAAAACACTTGAGCGGTCGAAATAAATTTACCTCAATGTCGTTATCTGAATATCACGTTATGGTTAGTACTGAGAGGTCTAGTATAATGACGAATTACTTGATATTTACTTGATAATATATAAAACGATATACTTTTCCCAGACTGAGTTAAGTTAACAGGGGATTTCGTGGGGGAAACATGATAATAACAAGTGATTACCATGATTTTATCATATACGAATGTATAGGGTGAAAAGAACCTTAGCGGAGGGGTGGTAAAAGGCTGGCGATGTGCTTATCTCGTTCACGGTTCCCTTGAAAAAGGACACACAAATCAACGCCACCGCATCATGTTAGATTGCGGAGGGNATGCTCTGTACTGTAGTGACTCAATAGTATGTGTAGCTGCTGACGTAAGTAGAAGGAAATGACTCACAGATGATTCACAGTCGACTCAAAGAATGACACACATTACTTTTTACATTCGGAACAGTGCAATGAATGACTCACAGATGATTCACAAATGAATCACATTCGGCTCAAAGAACCCGTCATATTGTGTTTTGATCTGGGGACTGAGTCATCAGTGCAGTATGACTAATGAATGACTCATTAGTGAGTCAGGATGGATTCTGGCGATAAAGTCTATAAGATTCATCACACTGCCACAAGGCTGTTTACAGGAATGACTCAATGGTATATGTGTAGATACTGATTAACAAGACGAAAATGATTCACGGATGACTCAAGGAATGTTCTGTTGAGTTTTAGGCTCGTAGAGGAACATGACGAATCACCAGTGGGTTCTTATTCAAGTTATTTGTTGTTGTATAGGATGACTCATAGACTCACAAATGACTCAAAAAATAAACCAAACTGTCTTATAAGCTTGTAGCATTGTAACGAATCTTTTGGGTAAATGTTATCCACAGTACTGGCCAACGTAAATGACTCAGATTCAACATTGACTAACTAATGACTCACATGATGACTCAAGATTACAGTTGATTACATTTCGACGTTTAAGATAATTATCTGAGTCATGGATCTTTGTGTGCAAAGGAGATAATATGGGTTTTGTAATGACTCAAATATGACTCATGACTCACGTATGACTCAGTACGAGTCCAAAAGCCAAACCAATCTATTCTGGCGCCAAGTTAATCCAAGAATCACGTTGACATACCGCAAATCCCATCGTTGCTCCTCGTCACCTGTTGCTTCTAACAGCCATCAATAGCATCCGCACNACAAGTTCCATTACGATTCCACATCCAAGCCGTAAGTTCCATGGAACTCCAGTTGATCCAAAGGGTGGAACACCGTTCACTGTTATGTGATTCTACGGTTGGATCGTTATATGGAGAAGGAAAATCTGGTCCAGAGGAATAAAGAAAAAGCGGATGCGATAAAAATCGTTTGGGTAGAAAGCCAACTCGCCGACGCCATATATATTTCCCGCTTATCTCTGGTATATTCCGTGGGTTGGAAAAATCAATTAGGCGTGAGAGGTATAAGGTAGCAGCAATCTGGTCCGTGTGATTGAAGACAAATCAGAGTTGGTGTGACTGTTTTATGGTACCGGCGCCCGTCTCTCCTTATGCCCTTCACGCGGACGGGGGAAAAAAGAGAAATAAGATTAATGGTTCGGCCAAACAGCGACCCATTAGTTATTCATCACATCAGATTTTTGGGTTTGGTGTTGCCGGTGTAGAGCGTTACAGTCGAGAGCCTCCGAAGGGTTTTGAATGGCGGGAAATCGCTTTAATTTGTCTAACTTTTAAGTTTTTATTGTGGCGAAACTAAAAAGCCGATTTGAATGAAATCGTACTAGTGTGTTCTGTACCACTAGTGGTACACGTGGCATTTTTTGGGTTGCTATACTGTTGATAGTGTGGACGCAATAGGTGAATAAACTTTCCACTAGCGAATCCCGATTCAGTTCTGAATGACGGGGAATTCTTAACATTTATGATTTTATTTTGACGAAACTAAGACACTGATTTAAACGAATCTGCACTAGTGTGTTCTGTACCACTAGTTGTATACGGGGTATTTTTTGGGTTGCGATATTGTTGTTAATGTGGACGCAATAGGCGAATAAACTTTCCATCACCGGCATTACCTGATTCAGCAGGTCTGAATGGCGGGTAATCTTAAGGATTTTGTTTTAGCAACACTAATCAACCGATTTGAACGAAACTTGACGAGTGTGTTATGTACTAATAGTTCTGTGCATGGTAATTTTTGGGTTACTATACTATCAAAATTACGGAAGCCATTGGCGAACAAACTTTCCGCCAGTAACAACATCTTTTCTTGCTCTAGACTTGTACACTTCTCTGTCCTCCCCTGCGCTTTAACCAATCGATATAGAAGCGACCCACATAGAAGCATTGTGTACATATGTATGCGGACGGGTCGATATTTTTCCAAGGGAAAAATCAAAGTTCCACCTGAAAAGTTGCTCTCAACAGGTGTTGGCACCGCGGTAGCCCCCCAGTCTGCTATTCTCCCCCCCTCTTTGTCGTTTAATTTATTTTTTCCCCTGTATCCCCTCTGCTTTCCTGCTGTGCTTTGGTTTCCCTGTCTGTCTTTACATTTTAAACCGGCGACGGTGCTGCTGTAGACGCACAAATGTCACGCGAATCCACCATTTTCTTGGATGAAGTTGTCTTTGGTCCCCGTTGCCCGCCAGCCGGAAACTCCCTCGGTAGTTGTGTGTGTTTTTTTCCCCGACTGGGAGAAAGTTACTTCTTCTCGAACCTAGTTCTCAACTTTGCTCTCCCCCCGGTTGAAAAGTTGGTCCATGAGAATTTTCCGAGCTTTGAGTAAACAACACGGGCCGGCTATTAATTAACAGATGCAGGAATTGACTTGTAATTGGAATTGACTTGCTGAGTTGACAAGTGGAACAATCGTAATTATAGTTATAGTAATTCATAACGTAGTATGTCGACTATTATAAATGTACTTATACAAGAGTATTGAGTTGTAAATGAAGAAGCTGTACTGATGATATCATTGCGTTGATGATTTACTAATTGCTTTGACTATAGCAGTTTTTGTAGTGAATATATTTCAATCATTATCATAACATACTAGAACATCTAATAGTATTAAGTACTATACAGTTGGGTAATCTAATATTCCATGTGTTTACCCATCAACTGAAATGAATTTTTGGGTTGATTTTAAACTAATCAACTAAAAATTTATTCTTTAATTCTTGAAACGATGGTATCACTTTCCTTGTTTACCGAGTGAAGTAATTCAGACTTGTGTATCCAGTCAATACCGATAACCAGGTTATCGGTTGGCCTGAGTGATGAGAATGTTGAGTGCAGCAGGAACACAGCAGGGTAGGGCCGCGGTGATTGGTATTCACGCACACGAACATGCAAACTGGAATTAGTTTACACGGTAAACAAATGCGGTAAGGGAACCAGAAAAAGGGGAGGGAGAAAGAAGCGATTCCGCTGCATACAGCGAAGCGTGTGCCTTTTCCAACACGATCCTCAGAGAACGCGCCAGCAGACGACATCAATTAATGTCGAGTTGACTGTGTCAACATTGACTCTTCATAAACGGGGGATCGCGTTCTCTCTTTACTTAGCGACAATCTTGGTAAGACGCACAGGTCCTGACGACAAATAAGCTGTCAGTTGACGTCAGTTGATGCCCCTGCAGTACGACAGTCTCTCTGGTCTGTGCTAATCTCTCGTAAGCCCGATTGATTAACCCGTATGATGAGACGGGGCAATTAAGATACCGTCCGAGTGTGAAAGGATCCTTAAAATTAGTTAATTGTCATAAACTTATAGACGAGTAAAATGTAAATCAGTTAAGTAGAAATTTAGTTTCCCGTTATATTCGCGAAATTTTTCAAAGAATTCAGATATTAACATAAAAGTTAAATAAATTAAATATAAATGAGTTAAACAGAAAATCATTATCCTCAATGGTCATACTAAAGAAGTCTAGCAGGCGACAGAAACCCTTGGGAGCGGTTTTCTTATTCTACGTCAATTGGCTTCAGCTGGCACATGAGTACGTTCAACCAAGAAGGAACTTAACATGGCGGGTAACTGTTGCGATTAACCCTGCACCCCCTTAACCCACTTGAACGCGAGGGAAAAAGGATGGCGGTCTGGGCGCGACATCTTGGGCGTCGGTCCAATTTCTGGCCGGGTGGGGACGACACAATGGCGCCCGTCGTCTAGTGTCACAGTGGGCTCTTGTACCGTAAATAAACTGCCATACTGTGCTACCCAATATCCCCCTGGCTTCTAGTCACTTTCCGCCTGTTTCTTGCTGGTGACTATTAAGTTTTTGTCCCCCCTCCCCCTTTACCCCCTTGACGGACGGGGGGTTGGCAACCTGGATAAAAGAATGAATGGGAGGACAGAGATAGATTTTTTTGGTTTTAGTATGTCCCGTTGTTTTGTGACGCAGGATTTTGAATTGACAACTATAACTCAAACCCGTTTATTTGATTTCAGGTAACCAGACAGATAGATAGATAGATAGATAGATAGATAGACAAATCCATAGGTAGATAGATAGAGGGATAAATAGATAGACAATAGGTAGACAGATAGGTAAGTAGATAGGAAAATATGTGGTTAGTATCGGAAGATAGATAGTGGTTAGTATCGGAGGATAGATAGGTAGATAGAAAGAAAGATAGATAGATAGATATCTAACCAGATAGATAAAGTAGGTCATATAGACGGATAGACAGATAGATAGATTGATTAATAATGTAGTTTGAAACTGGTTTAACTGTTATAAGTTAATGAGATTACCATTTTAATAACTAGTTTTAAATCTGACATAAAAATTGTTGAAAGGTTAGAAAAAATGAACCCAATGCTCCGTTTCAACATTATCTTAAATCTACATAAAAATTAAATTTAATTACAATGGCTTCTAAGTAATTATATTGACTCGTTTACAAACCTCCTACGTTTAAAAAAAATCCCCTGTCTAATACTTAATGTCCATTTAAAGTATCGTAGTAAATTAATCTTCACTTATTAATTAACCGTCTGATGTTCTTAATATGCCTTGTCAAATTAAACCATAAAATTGTACGGTTAGTAAAGGTATAATGGCAATTCGTTTTAAGACTAATTTCATTAATTGTAATTAATTGAATATAACATATTAAGGGTTTGTATGTTTCCTACCCTCCACCCCTTGTTTTGACCTTACGGCGGAATGAACGCACGACGGACCGATTCCATACCGTCCCCCCCACCCGCCTAACCCCCCCCAGACCTTTTTGTACGAGCAGTCTGTCCGCTGCACATGTATCCGGTTTGGGCGGAACCGACGTAAACAACACAAAACGCGATACGCTGGACGTACCCAGCTGATGGCAATTTTCGGGATGACGAGGAGGTATTGACCAACACCTGGGCTTCACCGAAGCCCTGTGTCCGTGTGTCTGACATTCTATACACAGCGTCAGGGCTGCTATTATAATCTGGTGAAGGAAAACTTTTATTGCGACAAAGTATCTTTAATTATCAAATAACCGTCATAAATCGTAGAATTTTCCTATTGGTTTACAGTCTAGACCAATAAAAAAAAGGTTACAGGGAAACGTTATTTGCTTATAACTCCCACAGTTATAAAGATATCGCGACCCAAAAAATACCACGTATATACTTACTAGTAGTTAAGATACTAGTAAAGTTTCATTGAAATTGGTCTGTTAGTTTTGGCAAAATAAAATCCTGAAGATTAAGATATTACCATATATGCCCCGCCATTTGAAAACCAGTTTTTTGTTGTTGCTCTAGACTGTACCATCGGTCGATAGGTGTGATTGATATCGATTTGCTGCGTATACCGCTCTCGTGTTTTCTGACCATTATAAAGTAGCCCGTTTTGCATGGGAAGCGTTTGAGAATCTGCCTTGTTCATGGAAAGCGGGCTGTACTCTTTTATGTTTCACTCCATCGCGAAACTTGTTATCTAGGAGAATAGAATACTGCGTCGTTTATCACGCAGTCCCGGCTGCTTGAATAGCCTCTATACCTTCTATTCTGAACTCAAAACTTAATATAATACTAGTCTGGTTTATAGCTGCTGAACGGTGGCGTATAAAATCCATAGGGTATAGAGGGGATTAGTATCGCATGGTGTAGCTGGACTGTAGTGATCGTATTGCTAATTAAGGGGTGGATTAAGAGAAAACGAAAGTGCAATTAGAGAGGTGAAGTTGTTGGCTAATGATTCAGCATGTTAAGACGACTTATACTTTCACGTAAGTATTGGCCGAGTTGCGTTTTCTAACCGAGGCTAGATCGAAGCTGTAGTGTACAGAAGTATAGATTTTTCAGTACAGAGTTCAACGGTTCATCACTGGTAAACAGCTGATTAAGTAATTTTTGGAATGGTTCGTCTAGTGGTTTACCGCGATGATTTATTAGATTTGCAGCTATCTCTCTGGGTTTCAACAGTAGTCAGTACTGTTTTAAGTTATCGTGTTGAACCCTAAGACGTGCTGAACTGCTGTTGACAGTCTTAAATCTTCTAATAGTGCAAACCCATTCAGTATCGTTAGTTGACCGTCTACTACAGCACCAGTCAACAGCTCTATAATAACATCTTTGACTGAATCTGATCTTAAAACGACAGCAATAGTGTTAGTTGATAATCCAAATTCAGCAGTGGTCAGCATAAGCTTCAGTATAGCTCTGTCAGATCCCCTAAGATTGATACGTTCTTACGTTCGACAAGAGAGAGACTTGGGAACTGGACAACCTTGAAGATGTGGAACCTTCCCAGTACAAAAACCAGCAGTTCGACCAGCTCTGGTTCCATTCTGGTTGCTTACGGAGGTAGGGACTGCTGAAACTGCTGATGTTCGCCCAAATCCAGCAGGCAGACGGTTAGCAGTAGGTCGTTCAGCACTAGGTTTTTGCATTGGGTTTTGAAGAGCGGAACAGGGATCACGTTCAAATTGATCCCAACTTGTTTATTTAGCACTTGTGCAAAAGATAGAGCTCTGTGGCAGAGTTCCCGCCAACTTGTGAAAAGTTGAAACCCTCGAGGGATGCAGAGAAACTTGCCTGCACTTATCCATCCAGCTCCCCGGCACATATTCGTTAACGTGATCCCGCGTAGCAGGATTCCTCCCCCCGACCCCTTTTTACATCGCCTTCCCATTTTCATCTACGCACCACCCGAGGAACAAAAGAAGAAGATGCAACCGAGGGGTTCGCAAGTCTACGGAAACGTGTTCCCAGTTGTAAAATCTGTCAAGATGTGAAATTTTGTTGTTTGAGAGAAATTTTTGGGATTGTCAAGGATTCTTTCACCAAGATTTTTATGAGATTTTGGCTGAAGTGTTTGAGGATTTTCAGACTAGCGAACCCCCTCGGATGCAAGGGGAGCAAAGAGAAAGAATTTTTTTTTTTAAAAACAAGAAAGAAAAGAGAAGGGGTGGAGGAGACTATTTGGAACAAAACTTGCACATAAAAGGATCTTGTCGCTTTAGTGAAGTGATGCTGCAGGGATCCACTTGAGATATTTGCCTCTCTCTCTCTCCCTCTCTCTTGCTTTACTCACAGGCCCTCCTTTTCTGCCTCTTCTATCATCTGCAGGGCTTTCCGTTGTTTTCCGAAGCAGGGTGGGATACCCTCTAAGTCCCCTTGAAGAGCGTCAAGGATTGTGTCCAGCAGGATTTTCTGGAAATTCAATTTTGTATACTCAAGATTAAAGAATGTGCACACTTCCAGTGTTAAACCCAATACTTACAATGTTCAGCGAAGTTTAACAATCTAAAGAGGAAATAAAGTAAATACTTCACATGTATAGTAATATTAATATAACTGTATATCGTTTACCTTGTGACTTTCAAGAATATCACGTCAAACTATAACTAGAATCATCTTTTATGTTGATGAAGTTATTATATTCCCTTCTAAGTTTATAAGAGTCTTTTGAAAACGCTTGTGACAATACCTTCTGGTGGGTCATTTTAATATCCAAGTTCTCTTCTTTTGGTGAACCTCTCAACTTTCAAAGGATAATTTCAGCTGAAAACGAGATGGAGAACCTTTATTATTCGTTCTCTCTCTCTCTCTCTCTCTCTTTGACGCATCCTGTGTGTGTGTGTATGTGTGTGTGTGTGGAAGAAGGACGAGGAGAATTCTCTGCCCAATGAAATGGATCGTTAAAAGGATAGTCGTACCTTTAAGGGGTTGCCATGGAGACTTGCCCCGAAAGCCAGTTACGCTTGGGCATCATTTAATGCAGTGGGTTACATTTACGCAATTTCCAAAATGGCTTCTTGTCTTCCTGGGCTGTATATGGATCCCTGGGTTTCAGGATGCCTTATACAAAGTTGCCCTGCGCGCTGTTACAAAGTGGGGTGCACGAGAGCAGCAGCAGCAGCAGCCAGCAGCCCGGGCGCTGAAAAGGGACTTTTAATTATAAGCGAGTGTAATTTGGTAAAAGAGACTGCGATGGATATGGCGTTTTTGCACTGGGGGAGAAGCACAACTCCCTCAAGTGCACTCGAGAGCCAGCTAAAATGTGACAAACAAGGCTCACTTATCACGCAAATGACACTGTTTCACGAGCCACATAAATCCTCACGCTCCCACCCATAAAACTGCGCCACATATATACACTCCGCATAGATACACATACACACACACACACACACACACAAAACATACCGCTGCTTTCATGATCCGGATTACTATCCCTCCCCCCGTCAACTTCTGAGCAACTTGCCCATCTCCCCGGTCGCATTACGATTGAAAATGACCCATTACAAGTTTAAAATCACCCCCCTGTCAGACCTCCAGTTTTATCAAAGATAATGGCGCAGAAATAACTCGTAAAGAAATACTAGGGATTTAGAACTACGCGTGCAGTTTTGCTAACTACTCCTATAGTTTCAAAGTTAGAGCAGCCCAAAAAATACCTAGGGTTGACCTAGTAGCACTGAATAGGATCGGCAAGTTTCATTAGAATCGGTTCGTTAGTTTTGCCAAAATTAAATGCCATAAATTAAAAATTATGATCATTCTCGACATTCGGAACCCTCTTCCATTGTCTCTAGTTAGTGTAATTAGTATTTAAGTATAACGCAAGGAGAGTTTAAAGCAAGTTGGATAGTTTCCAACTGTATAGAATATGCTTCTTACTATATTATAGATCACTACTATAGTGTTATTATCATGTCACTGTCAATATACATTGATATAGCAAAAGAGCTGTGCATGTAATGATTATGTGTGTAAATGCTATGTACACTACATTTGTATTGTTATTGTTATATTACTAGCATGTGTTAACTATAACAATAGCTTCTGTATATCGTAATAGTATGTGCATGCTAGTAATCGTTTATTACTAAACTACTATAACAGTATTGATATTATCATATTGTTGGCGTACATTGATTAGGAAGTGTATTAAACACCATATTTTCTGCATTGTGCTATGCTAGATTATACTAATTATACTACACTTACTATTTTATTATTATTATGGTATCACTTGCATGTATATATTTAACGTAATGTCAGGTTTATAATATAGATGTTGTATATGCCCATATATCCGTATTGTTTCGCTTTCCATACTAGTCGTGATCCTGGGATTCAGGCTGAGATTTGGAATCTCACTTGGGACCATTGTTTGCCTCTCCCCTTCAACTCCCCCCCGGCTTCTTTCGGGACAATATGTACACCAGTGCTTTTGTCACGAACCATTCCTATTGTTATGCCTTATGAGGCCCTATTCCGCCCTGAAAACCTCGGGTCCTCATGTCGAGTGTATGGGACGAGAGGGGGGGGGGGTGAAGGTGGGGGGTAGGGGAGGGGGGAAGCGTAACAAAGTGGAAAGTTCAGCAACACGAGATCACACAGAGGGCATAGCAGTACAAATCTGACGCTTATCTGCACGTGGGAGACCCCCTTCCTGCCCCCCCTCCGCCGTTCACTTTCCTTCGTCTATTACGCTCCATTTCAGGCCATCAATAATTCCCTGCTCCCCTGAGAAAGTGGGCAAGCGTCGACTGCAGCCAACTTGACTCGACGCACGGTTTTAACACATACAACGGCTCTTGCGACTTGTAAAATTTGCATCCGTCCCTGTCAGGCCGGAAGCCTCAATCTCACATGAATCAAGTACGCCTGTTGGTAAAAACGATATACGAAACCATAAGCAGGGTAACGAGTCGCACTGATCAGGCGTTAGATAGCAGTTGTATCTAAGGATTGAGCGGGTAGAAGTTAATGGTATTGTAACAGGTGATCCATCTGTATGGCACATAATGGTAACTGATCACTTTCTGTGTAGCCGTCGCTAATAATTTTACCACTAGACTTGTGCCCCGTGACGTGGGAAAATCTCTGAGGGATTCCCCCGTGCTGCCGCAAGTCAGTGATCGATTAACACTTCCTTGGAACTTTTCGCCGCGAGTCCCGGCGTTTCTTGTCTAACCCGCGCGAGTCTTCATTCTCTGACAAGTTTTCTCTTTTTTATTTATTTATGTATGAACCTCTTTCCTTAATGCAAGTTACTCATTTAACTTAACTCATTAATCTGTTAAATTAATAATGCAACTTTCTGTAAGGATGCATTTCCAACTAACGAAGTCACCAAGTTACAAATCTCTGTTTCGTAGATCAACTACTGATTCGTCATCTTTTACTGTTTACTTCTATTCTTACTTACCCTTCCATCACTTCGCTGTCTTACTTTATACAATCCGGATTGAAACGAGTCATCTACTGATTCATCATCTTATAATGTTACTTATACTCCTCCGTCAAGACGAATCATTTCCCTGTGTTATGTTATCATAGAATCTGGTGTGTCAGAATATCTTGAAAGGTTCGCAAGGATCGTTTTTACCCTGCGGGTATAACGGATCGCTTTTAACTGACCCTTTTGTAACCACAGGGTAAAACAAATCACGGTCGATATCCGCAGTTAGAGTTAATGCCCCATCGAACGTTTTAAAGGGGCCTGTTGGGGTACCAGGGAGTCTGAAATGAGTTTTCCTGCACGACTCAGGTGGATCCTTTTTTTTTTTACAACAGAGCGGCGAATTCAGCATGAACTCTCGTGGGCGCGTTTGCAAACACGCCTATGGGGACGATTTATTTCTTGATGTTATACAAAGGCTCTAAAGAAGGGAGTCTAGATGGTTTGCTCAGCTCCTAGGGGATGGAGATAGGCACGAATAAACCGTTACCAGTGTAGCCCCGTGTTGTAGATGGACCGTCTTATATAGTGCTGAGCACAACAATAGCCTCATCTTTTCGTCGACAATGGGCCTCTTCATAGCTTCAACACGGGAACAGCCCGGGATTGAAAATCCTTACACAAAATAAAATGGGGAAGGAACTGTGGAGAGACAGTGGCGCAGACAAATGCAGTGCGACAAAAAAGGGTCCTGAATGGCCGATAATAATTATAATCTCCAACTTTTAGGATTTTATTTTAGCGAAACTATCAAACCGATTTCGACGAAACTTGACAGGTGTGTTAAGTACTACTAGAACTATCTTCGGTAATTTTTGGGCTGCTATATCTTTGAAAGTGCAGGAGCAATAAGCAGTTAACTATCCCCTCAGCAAGAACCCTTTCTTATTGCTCTTTTAGACTGTCCCTCCCTTTACTTGAACTGACGTGGAACTTTTATAGATTTGAAAAAAATCGAATTTTATTTGCGTGATTTTACCCAATTGTTATATAATTAACATAATTCTAATTAGAAGCGCGCATTCACTTGCAACTCGTTAATCCGTTAGCCATAAACTGCTTACCAGAGAACTATCGTCCGTCTTATCGCCAACTCGTATACTGTGTAGCCAACTAGAGCTGCTTAGTACTGTCGTTTTGGCCATGTGATGTACTACTGAATATGGTACTGAGCTGTATTGAATCTGTTGTACTTTTTACTTTTACATTTATCCATGCAAACATCCGTCTTGTATTAGCTGTACAGCCAACTGGAACTGCTTAGTATTTTCCCTTTAGTCATGTGATGTATCTACTGAATATGGTACTGAGTTGTCGGAATTTTCTGTATCCCTTTGAATGGAAGGTTTATCGAGTTTACTTGAAAGATTGAGGAGCTCTCCAAAGTCGTTTGCAATATACGAGTACCAGAGAGGAATTATTTTGATTGAAAAATTCTTGCCCTGGTGCATAATAGTTTGAAAATGAAAAAGACAAGAAACCGCACCCTTTCAAAGTTCACGGAATTGATCCATAAACTGGCTGGGAAACGACAGCGACAACTGCGGCAATTGTTTCGCTCGTCGCCGGGCTAACTAATTAATCAGAGCCTCGCGCCAGTCGCTTCTAATTACACTTGACGAATAAATTTTACCTAATAAATGCTAGTCGGGGGAGGCTCGGGTGGCATGTAAACGTCCTCCGTCTTGCCAGGCGACAAGGGGGGAGGATCGAGGCTCATGGAGCTGGGCGAGGAAGAGCAGTGCGATGTTGCCGAAATCTGTGATTGTCCCAAAGAGAATTGCCCATGTGGTCAGCCATTACAAGAGCGACCATATTTTGTCCGGACTGTTATTGCCAGACGACGCTGGAACCCAAAGAATGTCTCATTTTGGAACGGAAACCACCCTGCATTTCCAGTTTTTTCCCCTTCTCTCTTCTCTGTCCTATTGTCAACATTACCAAAAAATATAAATTCTCATTTAGTTTTCCCTTTTTCCCCCCTGAATTATTATATCAGGCCACTGAGGTGGACGTATAACACAAGGGAAGCTAAGTAGATGTCCCGTCTTGAGGAGAAGACATTTTTTTTTTTAAAGGGGGAAAAAGAGAAGGAGAGGAGCCGTTACGGGGGATTGCTCCTAGCTCCCTTGGTACCTTTACTTAATTTGTTTTCGTTGCATTTGCGGCTGAATGAACGCTGGGGAGCTTAATTTGTTTTATCAGAAGCCAAATAGGCTGCGCATCTGTAGCACAAATGCCATCATTTGAATGCGGGCCCAATTGTTTCAAGACGAGTTATTTGGGCCAAACTCCCATACTGCTGAAGAAAGCAGACGGAGAAATCAACAGGAACCAAAATAAAGACCAAACTTTTTTTCATAGCGACTCCAGCGCCCTTGGCACAAAACTTTTTCACTTTTCAGAGACAGAGAGAGACAGAGGGCACCAATGTTGTTTTTACGATCGCCGAGTATCCAGGCCCAATAATGGACAGTTTACCTTTGATATGCGCCCCACAGCACTTGGTATTATCGTAACAAAAAGGTATAGACACGACCGGCTTGTTTTGACGCTTTCGTTGAACAACGTCGAGCGGAGTTAAAGTTGCATTAGAGACGCGCGGCAAACAGTAGCAAAGTCCCTGGGAAAAGGGACTGCTAAATACCCTCTTTGTATCCGCGTGCGTTAATCACCCAGCTTTGAACATTGATGGGACGACTCGCCCATAGTCCCCATAGTCCCCATAGTCAAAAGGGGACTGCAGTTGACGTTGCAACAAAAAAGGGAAGCAGAAGAGAAAAGCGGCAAAAGTTTGGCCTTCTTAAAAGGTTATCGACAAACGATGGATGATTGCCTATGACGAGCGCATGCGCCGTGCTACCGAACCCCGGGGCGCTTCTGCTCTCCTCACTGTGTATGCCACTGAAAGCACCCAGGGACAAAACGTTGCAGTCGGCCGGGGGAATACTACTCGAGTCCAGGCCGTCGACTTGTTTTGTCTCTTGCCCAGTTGTCGGTGTGTGTGTGTGTGCGGAGAGCAAAAGTTGTGATCGCTGTACCTCGATCCCTACGAGTACACCAAAGCAATCAGCCCGAGTTGCAGTTGCTTTTGTTCGGTTCTGTACGTACCTTAGTCTGCTGGGTGGACATTCCATGGGAATCTGTGCTTGTTGTGCGTATGTGTTTGAGTGTGTGTACGTTTACTGCGGGCTCGGAAACGTGACCAGTGTGTTGATCTGGGGGCACACCAGCCACGACGACTAGAAATGTGAACTAACCAAACAAGCCTGAGAGAGAAAAAGCTACGCTCCTTATCTGTATTTCATCAGCGTCGCCACGGATTTTCTGTTTTTCTTCTCTTATCTTCGCTTGTTCGGACTCTTTTTTTAAAGATAGAACTACAACACATACTTCATAGAATCAACGTGTGAGCTCTGTTTCTAAGCCGAGGAAAAAATGGAGTCGTTGGATGATATACTGCGAAAGGTACTGTTTGAACCATATGCCGGTGTGCGCACCAACGTCGTCCCGGCTTTTAATGACTAGACTGCAGTTAGCTGGTTTCCCAGAGGTTATGAAAGAAGCTATAGCGCGACAGAAGAAAACGGGGGCAAGAAATGGCGAATGGGAAGTTAGTTATGGGATAGGCAATCGATTGCTTATAACTAGAGGCAGTAATATAGAATCGATCAAACCATATCTTGTAGAAAGAAACGATGCGAAATGTGTTTTTGATATCTTTTCTTTTTCAATGGATGGATGGAAGGGGAAGGGGCTTTTATACTTTGAGCGTTTATGCCTGAAAAGTGGTCGTTTATGCTTCCTGCGTAAGCGTACTTTATGAGCAGATAACCTGCAACAAAGAAGCGCTGCCTTTTCTTCGGCCGTAAACACTTCCTGCACATCCCCTTTACCTTAACGTATGCGCATCTGTAATACCCTCATCCCGTGCGTTAATTATGCATCTTCCAATAGCGTCTCAATGCCCGGCTAAGTCTCTTCTCATTACGAATTCCATTAAAAACCAGCATCAATATCGAATGACCTTTGTTACTGTGTTTTTTTCTTCCCTCCTGAAACCGGCGAAGGGAATAATTGGGATGGCATTTTGGAGGAGACTGAGAAAGTGCTGTCGCTAACCCAGTTCGCGCCATCTAAGCCGCCTGGGTAGAACCTATCCCTGTACGTAGTTCTCGCGGTCGCCGCTAGATGGCGCCGTGTTGTTTACCGGCCATATTGATCCACCGAGTGGACTTTGCGACGCAAGACTTTAATCCTTTATGCATTTTACGCGCATTTAGACGCGGTCAGACCTGCATTAGGCTCCAGGGGAGAGGCTTAAGGCTTTTTATTAACCTTTTTTTTCTCTCTTTACAAATATCAGTAGCCGGAAAGGTATTATTTTCAATCGATAAAATTCAGTATAATCCGGGAGATAATTTTTGGAATAAAATTCTGCTGATTAAACCACCCCGGTTAATACTTATTATCGATTTTGTAAGACTGCTTCTTTTTTTTCTCCTAATCCAGCGGCTGTGAGAGGGGGGGGGGAAATCGAGGGTATAAAGCCGGGTGGAGGGGCAGGGTGAAAAGTGTAGCAGACGATGGATGAGTCATCCGTAGCAACACGCAATCGATACTCCTTTCTATCTATGTTACCATGAAAGGGATTGACCTGGTCTGATAACAGCCACAATACCGCTGTTAAAATATTCAATTCTGTTTGGCATTCAATCCTCTTTTTAAATTTCCAGTTAAAATGGAAAAGCCGTTTTTGTTTGTTCCAAGGTTTCTGTTGCACGAGTACACCAGTGCATTATGACTCACCATCATAGGGCAGGAAAGCTCTGGCCATTGGCTGGCCGTTTCCTCGTTGCCCTCAGAATGACAGTCTGCGACAATAACTGTCTGCAGAATTGACGCATTACTTAATTTCCTTAACAAGTTCTCCTTGATACTTGCATTGGATTTTTCGTGACCCAGAAAAGAAGGCTTTAAGACAGTCCTAAAGGGTGAGGGGGACACGATAACTTACTGTGATGAATTGCAGCGCACCAAGATGCGCACAAGTTTTTCTCTCTCCTCGGTCCAGCCAGATTCCCATGGGCGTCTTTCAATGTTTCTCCTTTTCTTCTCGGTAAATAGATAATACTACTCGTCTTGCCACGAACTTCGAAAACAAAGAGATAGTACCTGGGAAACAATAGTGACATTACCGTGCATTTGCACGCGTATAGCCAGCACATTGTATCTAAACTATTCCGTTTTTCTATTTTGCAAATAGTTGGCCGAGATGGAGTCGCGGGTCGTCGAAGCGGAGACACGTGCCGAGGTCGCTGAAGAGAAGGTAAGCAAAGAAGAGAAAAAATCCTTAATGACGCATACATTGCAGCCTTAATTAACCGAAGAGGAAAAACATATAGATTGTGTAATTGGTCGCTACTGTTTGGTTTAATGCAGCTTCATTGAAGTGTTGATTGGGGGCCGACTTGTTTACGCTTGTAATAAGAATAAGATAAAAGCAGCCCGTGCCCGCTTCCTCGGGCATTCTCCCGCCATTGATTTTTAACCGAGAGGAAAGAGAGGAGAGAATAGCAAACGGGGAGGTGGTGGGGGTGGTGGTAGACTAGTCAGAGGTTCCTTTTCCATGTGTGTGTACCGTGTGTGTAAGTGTGTACGTGTGTGTGTGACCTGTGCACCGTTGCCAGTTCTCAGGGCCCTGTGTGTTAGTAGTTGGTGAGACCCCCGTTTGTGCAGTCAGTGTTGCACGGCGTGCAGCCGGTTATTACGAGCACACGCTTTCCCTCCTTCTGTTTTACATAAAAAGGTACGGTCGTTTTCTTTCTCGCTTTACCGTGTAGAAGATTGTGACTTTGTGTCCCTGGGACGATCTCTTTGCTGTAAAAGTATCCAACGTTCCATAGATATAGTGTTGGGAGTTGTCTTTTCTTGAATGAAAACTCCAGGAAGAGATCAATATCGACGTGAAAGATACTGTTGATGTTTTACGAGTGCTTTTGACAGCTTGCTTTTATACCGTTTATCTATTCATTCTGCCCTTGCTTTTTCTCCTCCTTGTCGAAGAGAACCCAGTTAACATTGATCCTTTACCTGTCACAGTTGTGTTCCCAATGTCGGGCAATCACGTTCGAATCCAAGTTTACGGTTATACAGTGAAATGACTTTGTTTATCCTTCGTGTGCACGGGGGTATAGTGAAATCGTGGAAAGTAAAGTTCTGGGACGTCTCCGCTGTAAATGGGTAACAGGGAAACAGCGAAGTGGTAGTATAGACATCTTTATATGTTTGGGAAGTTAGACAAGGAAACTGTAATAGATTTTTTTTCCTTACTTGGTTCGAGTTCAAGTTTGTTCATTGGGTAAGCCATTTACATCACGTTGAAATGTACAGGTGCGTGTAATGGAGCAGCAATTGTCGTGGAGTCCGACGGAAGCGACGCAGCAGTTGAAATCGCTCCAGCACTCGGTGGTCGAGAAGGAGAAAAATATCTCGCACCTGGAATGTCAAGTGGACGAGCAGCGCAAAATGAGACTCAGCGACGCGCGACAGGTCGAAGCCAAAGCGGCCAAAATCAAAGAATGGGTCACCAACAAACTCAGAGAGGTAAGATACCCTAATTCCCTTCGTTTCCTCTACAATGCTTATCTGAATTAGGTACTTGGTACATCTTATTACTCGATTATCAAGTAACGAATTTGTCATTATACTGAAATGACAGTATTGGTCGACCTGCGACTGGGTTGACACACAAATTAAACTCTCAGAGGAAAAAAAATACCGTTTCTCCAAGAACATCTGAAAGATAAAAACTGCGGGTAATCAACCCGGCAATTACATACGTGGGTAATGGCCGTCTGGTTGATCTACACCCCAGAAGGGTAGGACACATACGAGATCTGAATCTATTCTATGTGAAACGGATACGACTGGAAGTGAACAAAAGCAATCGCTGAAATTAAGATCGTTTAGCAAGTTTACTAGGAACTAGAATGTTCGTTTAAAACGTTAAGCAGTATAAGATTAGCAGTTCAAATTGAACTGAACTAGGTACTTAATGGGTACTGATATTAAAGTCCTATTGGTTATACTAAAAAAAACACATTGTAAACTTAAATAATCTTGGTTTAATAAGGGCAAATTGAATATTAACTACTATTCTTTGTTCTTTATAAATTTAAATTTATTAATGTTTAATAATTTACAATATGGACTTTGTTGAAATGAATGAATTTGTTGAATGTCTGAATAATAGTAAACTCAATTTCACCGGAACGTCATCACAACAATAACTGTTGATAGCCTTCTAACTTAATGACAGTTAAGACTGCCAGCACCCGTTTTATGGGCTCTAACTAGATCCGCAAAAAGGATATTTCATTACACATTATTCATTCATCCGGATTTATAATCTGCCAGCTACATGACATGTTGATTTACTGCTCTTCTGTATACCGTGCACAGTAATTACAAATTAGTTTTCATGATGATACTATAAAACAATGAATGTAGTTACTTCAGTTGTACTATGTGCAGACATTCTTTAAGTACACGTGCACTCGTCCAGCATATTAAGCCACGTTAACTCTTCATAGTCTTTATGAACCCTAAATCAATTAAGATTACCCAGAACCCAATGTGTGGAGGCTACTAGATCCACAGAGGAAATAGAGATAGACGCATGATTGACAGATAGATAGATTCATAGATAGATAGATAGATAGATAGATAGATAGATAGATAGATAGATAGATAGATAGATAGATAGATAGATAGATAGACAGACAGATAGACAGAAAGACAGATAGGTAGATAGATAGACAGATAGATAGACAGATAGATGGATAGATAGACAGATATATAGATAGATATGTAGATAGATAGGTAGATAGATAGATAGGTCGATAGACATACCAAGCTCAGTAATCACAAACTAGTTTTCATAATACATTACAATTAACCCTCAAAGTCACAAAATAACGAACGCAGTTCATTCAGTAACTCTGTATTAAGACATTCCTACAAAGTCACATCGTTTAAACAGTCTTACTAAACGTCCGTTCTATACGCTATCTAGTTTTGTCGGTTGGCTTTTTTATTTGCAGTCGGAAGTTTTATGAGCTTACTCTTTACTTGCGCAGAGCGGGGGAAAAAAACGGCGAAAAGCAAGATTAATGTACTTGCATGGACGATGAATTTGTGGACCGCCGCCATTCAATTTGCGAGCTAATAGCGTTTTATGGGGCCGGCAATCATCCTTAAATATAACCTTCCCAACGAATGTCCCGGCCGCATATTATCAGATCCCAACCGGTCCGAGAACCCCACTTTTATCCGCCTATATATCTATCTATCTATCTATCTATCTATCTATCTATCTATCTATCTATCTATCTGTCTATTTGTCTGTCTGTTTATCTATCTATCTATCTATCTGTCTGTCTGTTTGTCTGTCTGTTTACCTATCTATCTATCTATCTATCTGTCTATCTGTCAGTCCATCTATCTGTCTACCTGTCTGTCTGTTTATCTATCTATCTGTCTGTCTATCTATCTATCCGTTTATCTATTTATGTATCTGTCAGTCCACCTATCTGTCTGCCTCTCTTTTATCTATTTGTCTATCTATCAATCTGTCTGTCTGTCCGTCTATTGATCTATCTATCTATCTATTTATTTATCAATCTATCTGTCTGTCTATCTATCTATCTATCTATCTATCTGTACATGGAACTATCTATCTAATATACGTGTCTGTGTGCCAATGTCAGTTGAATTCTAGGGGCGGTTGGGATCTGGTAATGGGCACCCGGCCGTGTTTTCCCTTTGCAATTACCTTGTTACTCTAGGTTATCTTGCGACTGGGCAAAGTTTTGATCCCGCGCTTTCGCAACTTTGCAAAATTGAAGTCATATAGTCCATGGGCTACACCCCAACTTGTGTCCCTGCAATATGGCGGGTCTTTGAAACAAATGATGATCATGACGCGGCGTTTGATCGAACCAATCGAAACTTTTAACCGGATAAAAAGGATCTATCTAACCTACCTACCTATCTATCTGTATATTTACATATCTGACTACCTATCTATCTATCTATCTATGTGTCTATCGATCTATCTATCTATCTGAAGTCTAGTCTACTTATCTGTCTATCTTTTTTTCTGACTATCTATCTATTTTACCTATCTATTTACATCTAATTCTATCTAATCAAAAGATCGTAACTTGTTTTATTATACTTACGTTATTCTAAAATCAATTCATTGATTATCAGTTATTTCATTACGTGGTATTCGTTATTAAATAAGTGATTATTGTACGACTACTTATTGTAAGACAATCCACTGATTAATTAATTATTAATTCTCTTAAATTACATTCTTAATTAAATAATTAAATTATGTATTGTTCCTCAAATATATATATATATATATACATATATATATTGACCGTTAAGATTCACCTACTATTGATGTAATGACACTTTTATTAATAATTTATTGAGAAGCGAATAAAGAAACTCGGGATTGAATCTCGTTTCTGCGGAAATTTCGCGCGGCTGCAGCGAGGGTTAGCTCCCCCTGCCTTCTTCGCCACGTTATGAATGGTCTGATTGACTAATGCACTGATTTGTGTTTTCCAATTGCAGCTGGAGGAGCAGAATCAACACTTGAGGGAGCAGAACCAGAAATGTAATGAACAACTGGAATTGCTGCGCAATCGATTGCAGCAGCTCTCCCAGAACCCGGCCACCGTTGCCCGCAATAACAGGACCAGTGCGGAGGTAAACTGCTTTGTTGTGCTCGTAAAATGATAAATTCATTACATTCATCTTCAGATTTGACAGATAAATGTACGGCGAATAAGATACTGTCGCAATAATGTATTAACTTAATTTTTATGTTTTAAAGAATCGGAGGTTTTTTTTTTAAATAAAAAGGTGTTTGTCTAATTATCCCACAGGATTCTTCACGCGGCAGTTTAGAAGGGGACCAGCCCGGAAGCGACGATAGTCTGGGTCGCTTAACTTCCGCCGATGGCAAGTCACACTGCGCTAACAACCTAACATCGCCGGCCGACGCTTCCGCACAACTGGATGCACTCTACGCC
Organism: Leptestheria dahalacensis; assembly: GCA_022114935.1. Classification (NCBI taxonomy): domain Eukaryota; kingdom Metazoa; phylum Arthropoda; class Branchiopoda; order Diplostraca; family Leptestheriidae; genus Leptestheria; species Leptestheria dahalacensis. The sequence continues at coordinate 21,331 of JAIQCU010000797.1, forward strand.
GAAATCGATCCGAACAAGAAGCGCCAGCGGAACAGTCAGACCTCCGGCGGTCTGGGGCTATCCGGCCCGGTCAGTTCCATGATGCAGCAGAGGTTCCCCGATAATCGCATGTCCCTGTCCGGATTATCCGGAGTCTCCGGAACGCGGAGCGCCAGGGATTCCCGCGCCGATTCCGGATCGGTGGATATGGGAACTCCGTTGAGTCTTAGTCCAAAGAGTCCCTTAGGTAAAAAGACTTTGTTATTTAAATAATATATACAAATAAATAAATACATTCATAAAATAATGGAAGAAATAAATTAATATTAAAATAAAATAAATTAAAAAATATATTTTTTTTAAAAATTGTATTCAATTTAAACTGATTTGAAGGAATTGACTTTATATTATATTTTGTCGATATTTCGATTTGTAATGGGATTCTCTCCCGTGTCAATATTGACCTGTCGTGGTCGTAAATCAAGTCAAGCGGATAATAAATAAGAGAACGGGTAAACGTTTGAAAGGTCAGCGGGATTCGTAAAGCGGAAAAAAAGGGATGACTTTCCAGGAGAGATTCAGCATTAAAACTGATGTAGTTAAGTTAAATTGCTTAAAGTTAACTCTGATATCATTATTAATTTACTCTATTGGTATGTTATTATCAAAGGCAATCTGGAAGGTGAAATCTTGAGCGAAAGTTTGGATACGGCCAGCAAAAAGCCAATCCCTCCGCCACGTACGCGTCTTCCGCGCAAGGAGAGCGACCACAGCGTCAGCGCCAGCGCCAGCGACAGCACCAGCAAATCGGGCAGCGGTGGACAGTTGCCGAGTAAAACCCAGTGCCCGAGTGCCAATACCCTGTCCGGTTTATCGGACGTTGAAGCTGAAAGTTACGATAACTTGGCCGCTTCCGCCCTGGGCGAGCTGGGACAAGCTATTGATCAAGCCATAGCCTCAATGACGCTAGCAGCCCAGCATTCGGATTACGATGTGCCCAAACCACCGCGAAGTCTAAAGGTTAACCCTCCCTCTATCTTCTACCCTTTGTTGTTTTGCATAATCAAGTCGTTTCACCTGTTGTTTTCCACCCTTGTTTGACCTTTGAACTCTGACCTTACATCTTCCTGCTTCGGAAAAGATCAACTCAGTTAAGTTTAAGATGTAATTTTATATTATTATATTATAGTAAATTAAATTCAGTAATCAAATTAGTCGATAACTTGATAGTTTAACCGTGTTTCAACCTTTTGACCTAGGTTGACCTTTGACCTAGGATTTTACCATCTGTATTCTTCTAGAATTTGAACTAGGTTTATAGTGTTGTATTGACTGCAATGGCGGTAATAGTATCTTTGCGTAAAACGAGCTGTATGGTTTTAATTTAATTGAATTTAACTAAATTAGCCTCAATAATGATAAGTTCATATTCAGAGTCATTTTATATTATTATTATTATTTAATTCATCTCGGCTGAGGCTAAAGAGCCCCCATTGCCACATTATTATTACAGTTATTGTAATTATATGAGGATATTGAAAGAGGACTTGTAGCTTATTAGTTGTACACGTGCAACTTGCTCAATTATGGGTCCGTCAGTGTAGCTAAGGGGAATTATGGCTGACGGTTTATCTTTTACGTGCGCTTGCTTCGATATAATGGTGCGTCGGTGCCAGTAATAATGATAGATAGAGCTGTTGGAACATACACAGGCGCCCTTTTTTCCCTCCCCCCGCCCCTACCCTACACCGACCGGAGAAAATTACAATTGGGTTGTTGTCACTGTTTACGCGGACTTATTGATTTTCTGCGCCTGTCTGTTTATCGACTTATCCAGAAATCTATCTGTATGTCTATCTATCTGTCTAATAGATCTATCCGTCGGTGTATCTATCTATCTGTCTACTCATTTTATCTGTCTGTGTATCTATCCACTTATCTAGCCATCTAAAATCCGAAGATACTACCCATCTACCTACCCACCCCATCTGTCTATCTATCCATCCACCTGTATATTCAATTATCTATCTGTCTGTCTATGTGTCTATCTATCTATCTATTAATCTATTCGCATTCCTTTCTATCTAACGAACTGTCTGTCTAGTTGTCTATCCTCCCGTCGATATAACTGTCTATCTACCGATCCATCCACCTAACTATTCATCTTTCTTTCTAGCTGGCTGTCTGTCTATTTATCTATCTATCTAATATATGCATCTATTCATCTTCCTTTCTATCTATCTAACTGTTTGTCTATCTATCTATCCACCCATCCGTCGATATATCTATTTATCTACCTATCTATTCATCTATCTGTTCATGTATGCATCTGATATATCCGTCCATCAACCTCTCTGTCTGTGTATCTATCCACTTATCTATCCATTTATAAATCCAAGGATCTATCCAATATATCTATCTATCTATCTGTCTGTCTCTCTATGTAATATAACCATCTTCCTTTCTATCTACCTAACTCTTTGTTATATATATCTATCCACCCACTTCTCTATATATCTATCCACCTATCTATGCATCTATCTATCTATCCATCTATCTATCTATCTGTCCATCTATCTATCTATCTATCTATCTGTCTGTCCATCTATCTATCTGTCCATCTATCTATCAATTTATCTGTCTAATATATCCAACCATCTCTATCTATGTATCTATCTATCTATCTATCCGTCTTTCTATCTGTCCATCTATCAGTCTACCTACGTACCTACCTACCTACCAATCCACCAAGTTTATTTTTACCCTATTCATCAACGTGGGCTTAAAATAGGTAAACTCCAACATGTCAATGGCGTGGCATACTCCACATTTCCCTTCTCTTTACATTTCTGACTTAAGATTCTATTTCTTAATGTCCCTTATATTTTTAATTGTGTTTGGATTCACAATCTTAGAATAAATTGACTGGTGAAATTGAAACAGTATTGTGATTTGCAGATGCGTCCCAAGATGGTGACCAATGAAGTTCACGATTACGCCGAGATTTACACTCCGAGTAAAGAGCGATTACCCTGGGCGGCAACCCGACACCCGCAGCAGTGCAACGTGGGCGGCAGCGTCAGCGATGACCCCGATTATCACGACGATAGCAAACCCCCGACGCCTCCATTGCACCGGTCCGTTTAAGATAAAATAACTCGCGACTTGCATCTTAATCTGGCCAGAATATCTTAAACTACTATAATACTTAATTCACTTAACTTGTAAAGTATTACATCACAGTCGTCGTTTCCATCCGATGTTATAAGATTCAATTCAAGTTGATAGGTTTGTTACTCTGCAGGGCAACACATCCGTACATTAGTTTAGTCATTTCGTAATGACTCGGTTAAACGTGTGGTGTGTGTTTGTGTTTTGCAGATTCCCGTCGTGGGAGTCGCGCATTTACCAGGCTGCGGCCGAGGGTTTTATCGTCAACGAACCGGCGGTCATTAATTCTCCCAGCGCTCCGGATCCTGCACAAGGGCGCAAATTAAATCGATTCTCCTTGGCTGGATATCAGGATATCAACATACCCGTTTACGCTACAGTCAAAGGAGTAAGTTAATTGCCTTTATCATAATTACATTAATGCCATAAACTATAAGTATTCTTTTGATTGGCTATTTGAATACAGTTACTCGTTTTTAATTTAATTAAAAATCTTCATTGATTTACGTTATCTCTCTGTTTAGCGCGCCAGTCAGATCCGATCCGTCCCGTTTACCGGCGATTCTTCTGACTCGTCCGATGGGGAGGATCATCCGGATACTCGGGGTAACCATTTTAACTTTTCTTCTTCAAATATAACTTTATAACAACATTCTTTAGGTCACTTCATTTATATAGATATATCATGTGTTACAAGTTTAAAGTATATGTAATAACAGTCTAAACATAATTTATTTTAAACAATTAGAATTTAATTAACTTGAATAAAATTACCGCTTATTTCAATCTTTTTTTCCCGCCAGATATTTGCAACGAATCAAACGTATCGGATGATTACGCGCTTCCGCCGGACGCCAATACGAGCAACGAACTGGAGCCTCCAGTCATAGCCACGCCGTCCAGATTGTCGGCCATCGAATTGAGCGATTCGCTGGAGAAATCCGGATCGCTGACCAAACTCGGCGGGAAACTGAAAACGTGGCGGAAGAGGTGGTTCGTCCTGAAGAACGGGACCCTCTCCTACTGGAAATCTCAGGTAATGTTAATTAACTTAAGTACACTTAGAATTAATTAACTATTATAGTACATAATAGTTATGTTATTGTTACTCTGCGTCAGTGTTAACAATATTCTATTTATTGTATTTCATTATGTAAAATTAACTCAGTTATTGTAAATTCGTTAACCTTGTAATGTTAATTACTGTTTACCCGTCTTTGCGTCTGTATCCAATCTATCCATCCATCTCTCTATCTATATGATATCCATCTATCTGTCATCCTCTACGCGTTCATCCATTTGTCTATCCGTCCTCTCATCTATCTATCTAATTAGCTGTCGTTCTATCTATCCGTCTTTCCATCAATCTACCAACCCACTTATCCGTCTATCTATGTGTTTTTCTATTCATCCGTCTTCCTATCCATCTATCTTTCTCAATGTATATCCACCCGTCTATCTATACGTTCTTCCGTCCATTTTATCTATCTATTTATTGGTCGATCTATCTATCCCTCTTTCCTTCTATCTACCAATCTGTCTACCCGTTTATTTATCTGTTTGACCATTGGTGGATCTATCGATCTATCTCTCTGTCCGTCTACTTATTTATACATCTATCCGTCCATCCATCCGTCTGTATATATGTATAAACACCGAGTTATACAATTCGTATAACATATTAACATGACTAACTATCTGCGAATACAGAGCGACGAAACTCGAAAACCTCAAGGCCAGATCTTCCTGGACGACAACTGCCGCGTCGTGCGAGCTGAAGGAGCGGCTACTTTTGAAATCTCCACGCCAAAGAAGACGTACTACTTGACGGCCGACAGCAGCGCCACTGTCGAGGAATGGGTGCGCATCCTGCAGAACGTCTTACGGCGGAATACCACGCGACTCTTGTTAGGGAGAGAGGATCAGAAACCTACTCTGCAGGTAATGACAGAGTTCACCACATGAACTATTTATATTGATTTAAAGATCATATGAATCACATTGTACATTAAAATTCAGCCTAATTTCATGGTTTTTATTCTAGATACTATCATGTATGCATAATTTATATCCCCGTATTATGTATTTACTCTTGTATTAACAAATTACTCTTATATTAAACAAAGTCTGTGTAACTTTTTACAGGGCTGGATCACCAAAGTCAAGCAAGGTCACTCGAAACGCTGCTGGGGAGTACTGGCCGGGAAAACGTTCCTTTACTTTAAAACGCCAAGTGATCAAGTAATTGATTTTTGTCAACCAATCTGATTTAATCTCATTAGGGGATAATATCAACAGCACCAATATCTCTACAGACAAGTTTCCAATGTATTCATGCTTCTAGTTTTCATTATATTAGTAATATAACGATGTAGGGATAGATAGATACTTATATAGATAGACAGTTCGACTGACAGATGGATAGATAGATAGATTGATAGATACATAGATAGATAGATAGATAGAGCTGGACAGAAAGATAGATAGGTAGATATATATGTAGATAGTTAGATAGATAGATAGATAGATAGATAGATAGATAGATAGATAGATATATACATAGCTGGATAGAAAGATATATAAGTGGATAAATATGTAGCAATGCAGATAGGTAAATAGATAGACAGTTAGATTGTAAGAATAGATGGATCTTTAGGTAGTTAGACAGATAGATCGTTTAAGTAGATAGATATATATATATAGGTAGATAATAGATAGATAGATAGATTGGTAGGCGTAGATAGGTATGCGGGTTGATAGTTAGACAGACAGATAGGTAGATAGATAGATAAATAGGCAAATAAGTAGATACGTAAGAGATAGCTAGACAGTTAGATAGAAAGATAGATAGTACCGAGTTCAGCTGAAAATTCAAGTCATAATTAAAACTAATACAAAGTGGTAGCCAGATACAACACTCTTGTTTGTTTAGGTACCTCAAGGACAGATCAACATGCGGGACGCCCGCGTCGAAGAGGTCAACCAAATGTCCGACTCGGACAGCGAAGAGAGCGAAACGGTCGATCCTGCGGGAAAATCTCAGTTCACCGTCGGCGTCTTCCCCTCTCATCAGGATCCCACGTACCTTCTGCTACCCTCGAAGCAGGAGAAAGACGCTTGGCTGTACAACCTGACCATCGTCTCGGGTGGTGGAGCCCATGGCGGAACGCAGTTTGAGCAGCTTATCCAGAAACTCATGGAAACGGATGGCGATCCTGGTATTTAGGCCGTTTTCAGTTGACTTACTCTGATTTACCTTTCGTTCTCGATGAAGTGTTTGAAGTACTGGACAATTCATGGAACGGTCATGGAACGTTTACCAGTAGTCTACTGTAACTGTTTCGGATTGTCGTAATAACATAAAGATCGATTTGGTGGTTATATCGATAGTTAAATCGATACGTTATCATCATGTTCCTGTTGTAATTGTAATCGATAGTTGAACGGAAAATCGATCAAATAATAACTTACCGTCTTAAAGGCTGCGTCCTGTGGAGACATCCGTTGCTGCTCCACTCCAAGGATTGTATAGCATCGTCGTTGACGACTCTACCGTCGGAGAGCCTCCAGAGCGAAGCTATTAAACAATTCAAGGTGAACCATTTGACATATTTATTACACAATTACAAAATGAATCAGTTCTGAATCATAATAAACTACATATCACTGAAAGGTCTTTACTACTTTGGCTACTAATACATACTGAACGTCATTTATGAATATGGGGTTTGACGTTGACAGGCGATCCAGCTGTTCACATCCGTGCTACTGGACTCTGCCGGTATCGACTACCACGTGGTGTTGGCCCAGAACGCCCTGCAGCAGTGCCTGAGCTGCAGCGAACTCCAGCCGGAGCTGCTCTGCGCCCTGGTGAAGCAGACGTCGAGGACCCCGTCATCGTCGCACGGCACGGGAACCAGCAGCAAATGGGGCGGGTCGCAGGTAAATCGCACGACGCTGCACAAAATGGCAAAAAATAATCGCGTAAGTTTGGTTTACGCAAAAAGGCTTCTCTCTAATTTAGCTTCCACCGACAATTCTCTCAACCAATTTGTTTTTAATTATCAATTTTTTTAAAGAAAAAAAAATGGCGGCAGAGTTTGGCTTTTTTGGGCTTTTAATTTTGAATCTCTTGTAAATTGCTAATTAGATGATGTTTATAACCCCGTTATTTTGATTGCATGTTTTTTTTTTATATAAGAAAGTTGTATGTGGCACGATATCTTAATTAGTTTGTGCACGTTTTCAATTAACCAACATTCAATCTACTTGTATATTTGTAATTAACGTTTTCTTACTTCTGTTTTAAATGATGAGCAGAAGATGTCGTTGACATCGACGAGCTCGTTGACGGGTGGATCGCTGACTGGAGCGGCTCATTCCGGACACGGGACCAGCGATTCGAAATCCGGAAGCGGCAATTTCGTCTTCATTCAAGGGTGGCAGCTCCTGGCCCTGGCCGTTTCACTCTTCGCCCCGAGGAATAATAAGATACTGTGGTACCTCCGGATGCATCTGCGGAGGAATTCAGATGCAAAGTATGTCGTTGTCAAATTTTGCATGTCTACCTCTCTATCTATCTATCTGTCCATCTATCTATCTATCTATCCATCCAACCATCTATCTATCTTATCTATCTATCTATCTTTATCCGGATATGCATCTATCTGTCCTATCATCTATCCACCTATTTATCTGTCTATCCGTCTAACCATTCATCCACCTATCTATTCATTTATCCGTCCATCCTTCGGCCTGTCTATCTACCTATATATCTCTCTGTCTATCTACCTGTCTGTCTATCTACCTACCCCTCTGTCTATGTTTCTCTTTAAATACATCTATATAACTGTCTATCTACCCATCTATCTATCTATCTATCTGTCTACCTATCTGTCTATCTACCTATCTATCTATTCGTCCATCTTTCTCACCATGTCTCTATCTGTCTATCTATGTGTCTAACTAACCATTCTTCTATCTACCTATCTATTTGTCTATCTATTCATCCGTATACCTACCTATCTGTTTATCCCTTCGTCCGTCTAATCTATCTATCTTTCTATCCTTCTATTTATCTATCTAATTATCCGTCTACCCAATAACTATCTATCTAAACCGTCTATCTATCGATCCGTTGATCTAGATATCTATCCATTCATCCATTTATTCACGTATGTGTACTTAACTGACATTATCGTGAACACAGGACCGAAGTAGGGAAATACGCCGCCTACTGCCAGCGAGCGCTCGAACGCACTCTGCAAATGGGTCCTCGAGAAGCCAAGCCATCCCGAATGGAAGTCTTATCCATCCTGCTGAAGAATCCCTACCACCATTCTCTTCCGCACGCTATTCCGGTTCACTTCCTCAATGGGACGTATCAGGTAAGTCGGAATCAAAACAACATCGACCAATTTAATATTATCACAATTCAACTTTTACTGTTGATCATCAACTATTTGCTTTCAAGGTTGTCGGTTTTGACGGATCCACGACCATCGAAGAGTTCCTCGTCACCCTGAACCAGGAAATAGGCTGCAGGGACGTCAGTCAATCGGGATTCGCCCTCTTTAGTGACGATCCCATTGAGAAGGAGCTCGAACACTGGATTGAACCCAAAGTCAAAGTAATTCAAAACTGATTTACTATTCTATCAAATCTATTAACTAAATTACTTTCTGTAAAATCCGATAATCTAAAGAAAATTTAATGATAATCATCTGTAATTAGCTGAAATAACCGCATATTGATTTCCGTTCTAGTTGTGCAATCCACTGCATTAACTAAATTAGAATTGAATCTAATTAGAACCACTTTTTGTTTCCAGTTGTGCGACGTCATCTCCAAGTGGGAAATTGCCCTGCGCGAGAAGGGATTAGGGAAGTTCCAGAATACCAAAGTTATTCGACTTTCCTACCGACACCGGCTGCTGTGGCGCAACTCGCTGAAAGGTAATCTTCAACCCGTTCGTTCTCACCGTGAATCTCATCTTAATTTCTCATTTGTATATTTTAATTGGGATTAAGATTTGTGAATCAAACTGAATCTGATGCTCGTTCTTATTATTTTTATAATAATTAGTAATTAACATTATTCGGTTGTTGTCTAATTATACTAATAGTAATCAATCTATTCAATTATCGTATTATTTATATCTCAGAAGACAAAAGTTCATCAGATGTACTAATTTTGCATATTCTTCGGTACAGGCGAAACTGAACGGGAGCGTCTGCTTCACGCCTACCAGACTGCTCACCAGATCACCGAGAACCGCTTCCCGTTGACCAGGGAACTGGCTGTCGAACTGGCCGCCCTTATGGCGCAGATCGACGGAGGAGATTACAACGCGGAGAAGGGACGCAGCAGCGGCGGTAGTTCGGGTACCGTCCACCAGGGAGCCCTGCAGGCCGTCGAGAGATTCGTACCGAAGAGGTACCGGGAGAACGCCAACCAGGACGAAATCAAGTATAGATTAATTATTTTACTAGATATTTAATTCTAGTTTTATGTCGATAGATATATAGTTAGCTAGAAAGATAAATAGTTAGATAGATAGACAGACAGATAGATAGGTAGGACGATGGTATGATATCAAGATACTCTTGGCAGACGGATGCATCGAAAGGCAGGCAGTGTAGTGATAGATAGATAGATAGGTAGAGTGATATATAGATAGATAGGTAGGTAGATAGACCGATAGATAGATAGGTAGAGTGATATATAGATAGATAGGTAGGTAGATAGACCGATAGATAGATAGAGGGGTGTTATGATATGAAGATACTCTAGGCAGATGGATGCATAGAAAGACAGGCAGATAGATAGATAGATAGATAGAAAGATAGGTAGGTAGGTAGGTAGGAAGGTATTCTGACATTCAGGTTTAATTTAATCTACCTAAACTTGTAAAATTTCAGTTAATCATAGGAAATTCGAATCCATTAATTTGTTAATTCACTTTAAATTTAATAACAGGCAATTAGCTGACGCCGTTATCGAGAAGTGGATAGCCCTGAAGGGACGGACGACCAGCGACTGCGTGCGCATCTACCTCACCTGCGTCCGCAAGTGGCCCTTCTATGCAGCGTCCCTCTTCCAGGCTAAGGTCAACATACCGTTAATCTTTATACATTTAATTAAACTTCGTGAAATACTAATCAACTTACTTAATACAGTTAATTCAGAACCATCAGGTTCAATTAATTTAATTGGCTCAACAGATTCCATATAGCAGTGAACTATATACAATTATTAGTAATAATATTATCATTATATTATAATACGACAACCGTATACAATAATATGACAATACATTATAATTTAGTGTCAACATGAAAAGGTTTCAGTAGTTCATAACTGTTTACTTTGGTAAAACAACAGGTGAGATCCGGCGGCCGGAATAGCGAACTGGACGGAACCGACGCTTGGTTAGCCGTCAACGAGGAGGCCATAACACTGCTGGACACTGTAACGATGCAGAGCAGCGCCAGGATACCGTACAGCTCCATTGTGACGTTCGGAGGTTGCCAGGACGATCTGATGGTCGTCGTCAACAACTGCGATATCCAGGGTCCTGGAACGCAAAAGATGCTCTTCTCGCTATCCAAACCCAAGGTGAATACTGAATCGATATCGAAGTTGGTTTTATATGAAGTTGAATCGATTTCGAAGTTAAATTTGGAATTTAAACTTGCATCGATATTGAATTGAATCGATAACAAATTACTTTCGGCAGTTAGATCGAATTTAAAAGTTTAAATCGATACTTTAGGAGTTTGGCTAACCGATATCAAAGTTGAATCGATATCGAAGTCGGACTTCAAGATTCGATCGAAACTGAGACAGAATCGATAACCAATTTTTAATTCTTGCAGATAATCGATTTTAAAGTCTAATCGATACTTAACTTGAAAGGTATCGAAATGGAATCAATACCCAAGTTAAATCGATTTCAGAGTTCTATATCGATATACACAATTAAATCGATATAGAACTATACGAATTCATGAAAAATTCGCAATTCTTTAGAATGTCGAAAAATTATATTAATTCGTGTTTGATAACATATCGAGTCGAGTTATTTCAAATTTCGATTTCAATTTTAATTTCAAATTCTAAATTCGGTTTTCATTTGCAACTTGCTATTTAATTCGGTTATATATATTTTTTTATTATTATTTAACTTGTTGAATATAATACTAATGTTTAATTTTCGAAAATTTCAATTTAATCGTTATTTCGTTTAATTCAACTGTGAACTCCAGCAAGGAAAAAAAATAATTTTTTACCATTTTAATTCAGATACTGGAACTGACACTGCTCATCGCCGACTACATGAACGCCCTGGGTGTCCTGCCCAACACTCCCAACACGACTCTGAACCGGGTCGACAGCCGTCGCTCCAAACGCAGCAAGACCAAAGAACGCGACCCGGAGAAGCAGCGGCTGCAGCAGGCCAGCGTTGAACCGGACATCCTGCGCGCCACCCCGGAGATGGAGATCAAAATGCAGCAGCTCAAGGAGGAGGCGGCCAAACGTCGAGCAGCCAACCCTGACCAGCAGCAGCAGCAGCAGCAGAGCTGATATTCGACCAGCAGCTGCTGCCATCTGTGCGCCTGTACCGGAGTTACTCACACTTCTTAAAATTAAGTTAATTTTTTTGCATTACTTTTTAATTAACGATCTTTAGTTAATTTCATTGATTTTTTTTGGGGGTAGCCGAGGAGGGAATCTGAGAAAAGCTCCAATAGCGTGTCAGTATACGTTTTTTTTTCAATTAAAAAAAAGTGCGAGTGGAGTTTTAGTGCCTTTAATGATAATTATAATTTAATTTTCTAATTTTTAGTTTAAAAAATGAAAAAAAAACAGGAAATAGGGAAAAAATAATGAAGGCGTGCCGATGTTTTGAATAGCTAGTCTTCCGCCATGTTTTAATACAAAAAAGGACAAAAATAACAAATTAAAAAAAAAATATATTAATTACGACCCCTCTTTTTACCATCTCCAGAAAAAAAGGCATTATCCGATTTTTTTAAAAAATTATTCATCTAGTCGCCCTACTTAACAACCTACTGACTGGAACGATACCGTTTCTAACCTCGTTTTAATTTAACCCCCTCCCCCCTGCCTCCCCCCTAAAAATCGTGGATCATTTATTGAGAAATAACCCTGAAAGTTTGGTTACTAACCGGTCAATTTTTGTACTGTATTGTGAGGCAATAAATAATGGAGTTGATTCGCTATTTAAAAAAAAATTGGAGAGGATTTAGTTGATTGATTTATTTTTTTAGTTGAATATTGACATACCGTAACTAGTAATACGAATGGTACCATCAGGAACTCGGGTTGAGTGAACGAGCCTTGGACGAGGAGTAGGTTGTTTACGCAGCCGCCTGTTTGGCGAAGAAATCCTGCGATAAACGGAAGGAAAAACAAAAGATTCAAGTGAAAACGGGATTAATATCGACTTGTAATGAGACTAAAGAGTAAGATTTAACCAATAAAACTGTTGCTTTTCCAAATGATTAAAGACAGGAACAATCAAAGCTATTTTGCCAATCTGTCTTTCGATCTAGCTGCCTATGTAGATCCTGCCAATCCTATCTATCCGTATATACAAACCTATCGATTCATATATCGACAGACTGTTCGCATCCATCTATCTATCTAGCTGGCCATCTATCTATTCTATCTACCCAACTATCTCTCTTTTGAACTATTCATTAGCCTATTTTATGTATCTTCCTATTTTCTTTCAGGCAACCTGTCTAAACTATCTGCAGTAACTTCCCGTCTATCCTGTCCATCCACCAATTCATTTACCTACCTACCTACCTACTATCTATCTATCTCTATTTATCTATCTTACCCGTCCAACTATCTATCTACCCATCTATCTACTGCCTATATCTCATCTGATCTATTCATCAACCTACCTACGTATCTTCCTAACTATTTTTCTAGCAACCTGTTTAAACTATCTGCATTAACTTCCCATCTATCCAGTCCATCCATCAATTCATTTACCTACCTATTTATATCTACCTATCTATTCATCTATCTATCTTACCCATCTAACTATCTCTCTACCTATCTACCCATCTATCTATTTAACTGCCTATCTCTCTTTCGATCTATTCATCAACCTATCTATGTATCTTCCTATCTTACCTTTCTAGTAACTAAACTATCTCCACTAACTTCCCATCTATCCCGTCCATCCACCCGCCAATCCATTTACCTAGCCTAGTTATTTACCTATCTACCTATCTATCTACTTATCTACCTATCTATCTATCTATCTTATCGATCTAATTATCCATCCATTCATCTACCTACCTATCTAACCATCTATCTATCTATATCTACATACATCTACATCTTCAAATAAGCGAAAAACGAGAAGACATGCAAGTAAACGTATTACTTTCAGCGGCGCCAGTGAGTTGACCATCTGGAGTCCCAGGCTCCTCATCAGCACCAGCGGTGCGCTCTTGGTCGTATAGAGGAAGTGCAGCCCGTGCACTCCGGCCATGATGGGCAGGTTCTTCCTCTGACTGCTGCTCTCGTACTCGCGCAGGTAATCCATGCTGCCGATGTCGGCGCCGTTCTGGATGGCCTTGGACAGCGTCTGCGACAGCTGCGATACGTCGCCGAAGCCCAGGTTGACCCCCTGACCCGCTAGCGGGTGAATCCGGTGCGCTGCGTCACTACTCGTGAAAATAATCACGCGTTTATAATTCCAAATTTAGTTCATTTTTATTTTTTAAGTGACTTTTCAACACAGCTTTCAACACAGCTTGATATTTATTAATTAATTAAGTTAACTGACAAATACATGTCAAATAATGAACCAATACATCCAAAAATTACAGATAAATACAAACCAATAGATTTGAATAGAATGGATAAATTCAACTTAAATTTTGAACTAAGTGTATGAAGTTGAAACTACAAATTGATTGGTTGGTCGTACCCGACAATAGCAGCCCGACTGGACACGTA
>JAIQCU010000798.1:0-34669 GCA_022114935.1 Leptestheria dahalacensis
CCCGCTACAATCGACCGTTTTTCTAGGAAACTAGCTGGAGCTGGGGCTAGATAGTACATTCGTAAAAATTCAAAAAGGAACAAGATTGTGCAAGATTCACAACCGTTTTGCTTTCACCGCGCTGCTGTGTAAGCCCGATACCGTTCCTGTTGTCGCCTATTGGTTCAATATAGTCACGTGGTCCGTGCGCGTCGCGCTCATTGGTTGGTTCAAACTCTTAAATGTTGTGCATCGCGACGCGGTGAGTCAGTATGACAACAAGACAGTGTGCAGAGAGGGTTACATTCAGACCAGCAGAGTTTCTTTATAGCTTGACATCAGTTTAACTATAAATTTTTTTCGATTTGCAATTTTTTTACTGCGACAAGTAAAACTAAATTGACCTAAATAAAAAACGAGCATCGTATCCTATAGAAGGGTGAGTTGGTAATTCCCGTTTATGTATAATTTTTCCCAGGGAGCGAGCATGACAGGCTTACTAAACCCATTCTCTTGTTTGTATTTCAAGGCTGGATATTAATAAAACTCTAAGGAGAAAGCAGCTTGATGGAAACCTCGTTCGAAGCCATAGATATCAACGAAATGAGGAGCGACGAAAGCGCACACGTACAAGCCAAAGTGAAGAGGCTCTCCTATTCCAGCGACGACGAAGGTGAATCAGGAAACAGCGTCACCCCGCCGTGCAGAGGTCTCCGAGCCAAACGACTGTTCTCTGCTTCCACCCCAATCCCTGCGGGAAGTTTGCAGCACAAGCTTACGGGAACTGTACCACAGACGCCTGGGCCTGTTTCAAGAATTCGCCCAAGGATCTTGACTCGTCTTCCCGCCAACCCCTTCGCAGCAAGTATGTCGCTCTAAAATTGTATTACCGTGTAGTGACTAATGTGTAACTTCGCCTGTGCAGGAACACAACAGAAACTGCCCGATGCCAACATTAATCCATTTACGCCTCAAGGACAGCGAAGGAACAGCAAATCGAAGCGATATCTAGCTAGGTGGGAAACTTTTAATATCAACTTTGACCGTTACTTTACTTTATTTTCATTCTAACAGGACCTGGCGTGCCGTAGAAAGCGATGACTCTGACGAAGACCAACCTCCGAAGAAGATCCCGCTGCGGCAGCTCAGCATCTCCCGTTATGAAAAGGTACGAAAAAGCAACTTATTTATATTTATACTGGTATATTTTATTGATATTACGTCCGCTGTATTCAAGTTTAACATGTTTGCTTGTACAGGAATTCCATGAAGTCAATCTGATAGGAAAAGGGGAATTTGGACTTGTCTACAAATGTGTGCATCGACTTGATGGCTGCGTCTACGCCGTTAAGAAGAGTTTACTTCCTGTAGCTGGTTCTGTGCAAGAGTAAGTCGTGCTTCATTTGTCACAGTGATATCATTCTTCATTTTTTAAATATTATTTTTAAATAGGAAAGGGGCCATGAATGAAGTTTGGGCGAACGCTGCTCTGGGTCTTCATCCCAACATCGTGCGGTACTATTCGTCATGGACGGAGGATGGACACGTTTTCATTCAGCACGAGTACTGCAACGGTGGCACTCTAGAAGAATTGGTGACCGAGAGCAAGAAAAACGAGTCCGTGCCGTGCGAAAGCCAGCTGAAAAGCATACTGCTTAGTGTAAGTCCTGACATTCTTGCCACATTTCAGCTTTCGTTCGACTAATTACCTGGGTATCCAACAGGTTGCGCAAGGCTTGAGTTTCCTTCACACAAAGCAGATTGTCCATCTTGACATCAAGCCCTCAAACATATTCATGTGCCGTGAATATTGCACATCCCCTCAGCTGATGAATTTCTCGGACGCCGATGACGGGTTCGACGAGGTCGACGACGAGACCGCTTCGTCTACAGTTACATACAAGATCGGCGACATGGGTCACGCCGCCTCGACCGTCCACAAGAACGTCGAAGAGGGCGACTGCCGTTACCTTCCCAACGAAGTCCTGCACGAGAAGTATTCCCACCTGACCAAAGCCGACATTTTCTCGCTGGGACTGACAATCTACGAGGTAGCGGGAGGTGGACCTCTACCGAAAAACGGAGATGACTGGCACGCAATACGTCAAGGAAAACTGCCGTACCTCGGCCATTATAGTCCTCAGCTGCACGCACTGCTCGAGCTTATGATTCACCCTGATCCTGCTGAAAGACCTTCGGCTTGTGATCTTCTCCAGAATCCCTATATTAATCCCCTGAGCACAAAATTCAGACTTCAGGCAAGCAAAGCCGTCAATGTGGCCCACAAGATGGCGGACATGGCAGTCTAGACAGTCAGTTGCGAGTTGGAAAATTTACTTTTTGATATGCCTTATGATGTGTTAAAATACCAGGGTGTTCTTTTGCGACATGACAAAAATTTAGACTACTGCTGTGATTGCTTGAATACCTTAAAAAAGCTCAGGGCCCTAATCATTTGTTGTTTGTCGTATGTACTGTCCCTATATAATATTGTAATACAGATGTCTAACATTATAGCCGTCTTTAATCCTTTTGTTTCTTCAAGTACCAAACGTGCAGCACAACAAACCGTTGTCATAGCAACTCCTCCCCATATACTTAGCGATCCTTTGGGCCAGCAGGGTATTACATGGCGTGTAGATCAACTCTTCTCGGTATAATTAATTCAGGGTTATATACGGCGTGCAGATTAAGTAACTATCGCAAATAGTTAAATTAATGTGTCGCACTAAGTTGAAAGTAAAATCAACAGCGAGATAGATCAAGAAGTAAGAGCAAATGTAAAGGATCCGCAGGTACCAAATAGTCGCAGGCTATAAAATGCGCGCCACACGTCCGCATAGCGCATTGAACGGTTCTCCTTTCTTCTCGAGAACCCAACACCAAATGACGTCTTCCAAAGTTCGCTATGACGTCATTTGATGACGTCATGCCGTGGCTACAAACATACTAGACACATGCTCGTCGGCCAGTCGGTGCAGTTCTGTCTAAAAGCACACGTTGACTTGTTTGTTGATGGACCAGAAGTCAACCTGAAACAAGTACTTGTTAATTTGAATCATGATTCCAGTGTGTGTACTCAACCCTGGTTGGCTGAAGGTGACGTCATACGTATAAACTGATTTCTCGAAATTTTAATTTTTTATTTAAATCAGGGTAATTAATGCCCTGGGCACTAAGAGTACAGGGTGTTATTGGGTGTACATGCAGAAAGAGACTGAGAAGGTAACGTGTTGGCTATAGATATTATACCATACTGAATAGAATGTCTGCTTCTTGTCTGGCGTAGCAAATTCTCAAAGGTCAAAGTTCAGGACGCGCTGCATATCTACACTGTAGGTGGACCGAAATAGCAAACGGTGCGTTCCACAATAGATTAACGGATTTTACATCTCATTCTTATTAGGAATATCTGTATCTCTATTGTATAATGTGCACTTTCTGAAATCCTAAGTTATCTGATCAGTTAAACAAATACTAGTTGGTAGTCGATAACGTGTTTGTATCGTCTCTAGTATCAAGTCAAGCGTTTTAGTTACTTTGTTTATAATAACGTCATTAAAGATAATTGAGTTAAATCACTAGAATAGTGGTTCATATGCGAGCTCGAGACGAGTCTGTATACGGCTGCTGTTGATCTGAATCACTAACAAGCAGATTCTTAGATATCATTCTGATCAGGTTTGTTTCAATCGACAGTGCGCTCTACCCTGCCCGAAATCCGGGCGGATTCTCCATTTGCAATAGCTTTCACGAACGTTCAATATACAACAAACTCGATGCTAAACAATTTGAAACTCCGGTACGATATCAGCGTGAAATCTATGTTCAAGATTCAAACCTCCTTAAAGTTGAAAGTTTCAAGTTAAACTATCTTAAAAGTTAGCTATAGGAAACTTGAAAAGGAGCTGAAAATCCGATATTAAGTCAACTTCTAGCAACACACACTCCTTTACCTTGTTGTTGGCTTAGCTTTTGCCCTGAGGCTATACAATAGATCGCCGATGAACGCCTCTGTTGGTACCAAGATTCAGTTATAATTAAGTTGATCAAATCTGTAACTAGGATATATTCAGTTTATAATCTATTCAAATGCTTTACTATTTCTGACACATCACCGCGGCTCTTTAAGACAAACAGAGAGTGTTCAACCGAGATGAGCCCGCGAGATGCACTTTGACCTCTAATCCCTCTGCGATGCGTGCTTTCTTCAATTAAGGTTATCGCGGAGTTTGTATAAGTAAAAGATGGCCAGCTAAATTTAGCAAGGGCTTTTCTAAATTTAGCCTTGCATGGAAGAAGGAGCAAGGGATATATAGTGGAGTGGATGCGCCAGTCGGGGACTTATTCGCCATAGAGGAGCCGACGTCATTGCACGCAAGTTGCAATCAATGCTTTATTTCCTTCGCCATGGCTACCGTAGTGACGTCAAAGGAAGGACACTTTTACGTCAAACGTCACTTGGTCTCAAAAAAGGGTGCGTTTTTAATCCTTTGTTGGCTATTTTTAGAATACAGTTTTCTATATAGGACGGACATATTTTCAGAAATGGATTAGTTGTCTTGATGGTTATATCAAGTAACTGATAGCTGAATCCTTCTAACTAATGACTGGTTAACTCAAGTATGAAGTATCAGCGTATAAAGTATGATAGTACTTCCAATGGTGCAGTGAGTGTTCTATAAGGTGATTGGTCTATCGACTAATCTATGGTAGGTATATCATAGCGGAATCCTTTTCACTATAAATATGATAAACCACCAACTAGATTATTTGGCACTGACAACTGAAGTTTAAAACATCATAGTTGTAGTATTTCCCAAGTTACAGTGACTGTACTAGTAGAAGATTGGTTTATCGATTATAGTCTCTGATAGATAGGTAATATTTGATTGTTGATAACAATATGACTTCTCTAGTGGGACTTGCTTCTCCCGGCCAGCGCCATTTTGAGCGCAGTCTAAAAAGGCAGCCTATATACGTAAATTCAGCAGCAGGCACAGGTTGCTGTACTGTGTTAGAAGCAATAGGCAAGCCGCCCAAATTTTCGGGCAGTATACTAGAACTATATTACCGGGGTATTGGGACTTAGCACGATTTCAGCTTCTTGATTTCTTGTAAGATAATGACTACTATTCATTATAATTAAGCTGTAGGGCAGTTAGTAATAAATTTACCAGGAGAGGGTTATTACTTGTCAAATTAACTTAATTCAGTCATCTAACTTACGGAATGAAACCCACACAGCTTCATAATATTTCTATTCTGTATACTAATATGATATGGATCTTTTCAGTATCATAACTGTTTTAAAATGCATGTTGGTTAATTAAAGTATGCAAGTTAACAGTATAGAGTATCCATTCCGTTTTCAAGGGGGAGTTTCCCGTGAGTGGCGAGCCGCACTTGTGTAACCGTACCCCGTGTCAGTCGGAGTACGAGCTGCACGCCGACCAGCAGGCCAACGGAGAACGCGGTGCAGCAGTTAGAGACGTCCAACTTTCAAACCGACCAGTTAAGTTTATAGTTAACGAAAGAGATTTCCAGTTCACTGCAGCTGCTGGACACTGCCCAAGATTAGCTATTCCTCGGCTGCTCAGATGCAACTCTTGTGCGTGTGACAGCGGCTATGGTGGGAGGAAAAGAACCCTGTCAATCCAAATGGTCGATGCTTTCTTGTTAGATTGATATGAACTGTACGTTTAAAATTGCTGAAATGATGTATTTTCAAATTAGGGTTGGCTTTTACCTGATCATGTAACGCAATCGCCAATGGTGCATTCTAAAGAACAAAATAAATGTGTGTTTTCTGGAGAACGTTGATTACTTATAGCTTCCACACTTTCAAAGAAGTAGCAACCTAAAAATTACCAAGTGTGTAACTATTAGTAGGCATTACGCCGTTCAAATTTAGTTGAAATCGGTTGGTTAGTTTTGCTAAAATAAAAACCTAAAGTTTGGAAATTACTGTAATTTACCGCCGTTCCCGAGTACTTCCGTTCTGTCGCTGCTGGACTGTACGTATCTACGAGTAGAGCTAAAATCCAGACTTAATTTAACAGAAGAATATAATAACGAAGTTTAGTATTAACAAGCATATTTTCATAATCTTTATATGCGTTTTGTGTTAAATAAATCGTATACTTAAAACAGCTGTAGATTTACTACAGAACATGGCCCCTGTAGCATCCGCGCGTCAGTTTTCAACAGCGCCATCTAGCGGTAGCTTTTGTAACTTTGTATATACCAGTCGCTACACTACTTTTCCGGGAGCCGCTGTTTTTGACATTAACATAGCAGACTGACGTGGAAGAGACAGTTTCTCAAATATATTTCGTGTCCCTCTTCAGTGATGCTATGATCTTCATCGTTTATTGTTTCTAGTATATCTAAAATTGCAACGAACTACTTGCTAGCAACATTGTCAGTTATCTGATCTAATCGAGCAATGTTCAATTTCACAGACTCTCAGAGTAAGTTACGTTTATATCGTCTTAACGTACGCTAGAGTTTGTGTTTGGAATCGTTAATAAAACCTTGTATATGTGCGATTAAGTTTAATTTGTTTTGTCAACAAGAAATCGGGATTGGGCTCGCCGGAATCGGAGTCGCGTTTCTCTTTCTCGGGGTGCTGCTGCTCTTCGACAAGGGTCTGCTCGCAATTGGAAACGTACATTGACATTTGCTGTGCGAAACGAAATTCGTGAGATCTTTAAACACCTGATTGTTTCTTTACAGTTGCTTTTCCTGGCGGGACTTGCGTTCCTCGTCGGTTTGGAGAGAACATTCTACTTTTTCTTCCAGCGTCATAAAGTGAAAGGTTCGGCTGCCTTCTTCGGTGGGATAATTGTTGTACTCTTCGGCTGGCCTCTGGTCGGCATGTGCGTTGAAGTTTACGGATTCGTTCTTCTGTTCAAGTATGATTTCTAAATGTTATTTGATTTGAAAAACAACCTTCATTGTTATTGCATTATAATTAGTATAATTTATTGATTGATATTCATTTTTCTTAGGGGTTTCTTCCCCGTCGTCATCGGCTTTCTGCGGAGGCTACCGGGATTGAGTCTGATACTCAACTTACCCGGGATTAGTGCGGTATAAAGTTTTCGCCATCATGAAATATCAGTTAATATGCTTCATTTTACATTTCTTTTCCAGGTTGTCAATTCAATAGAAGGTTCAGAATCACGGTCACGTGTTTAAATATTTCTCTCCCCTGCACGAAGTACGAGACGAGAGAACGAGGAATACAAGAATTTTTCTGGCTCTGTTATCTGAGTGAAAATGACGCTTGTTGTAGCTGGACCGTTTTCTTTCTATACATGTGCAGCGTGCCACTGTTTCACCCCGCTTGTCTCAATTTCTTTTCTAAAATAAAGAGGCATATTTGAAATTTAAAAAATTGCACTTTCCCGTAATAACCAAAATGAATTAAACCAGAAGTACATGTTTGTGTAAATAGAAGAAATTATTTTATATTACATAATTGTGCTTAATTTTATTACAGTTATAATTACATTACAGTAATAGTAATGAAAGCAAGCAGCGCCATCTAGCGGCAATTTCTTAAACTGTAATCTGAGATCTTCAGCAGACGAAATTTTTAGAACAATCGAATACTTGTAGCACAGCTTGTCAGAGTGGGTGTTTTTGTGCACAACAAAACCCAGAGCTAATCTTTTCTAGTTACCGAAGAAGCACTTTTAGGTCCAATTAGCCAATAACTCGATCAATTAACAATGTCTGTTGTAAGTATAATTAAGTCTCAGCTTGTTCTTACTTGATTAAGAACGTCGTATTTTCAGTGTTCTGGAAACTGTCCTTTCTTCATAAAGTTTATGAAAACTGGTATAATATCGTGATCGTATGGCACTTTAAAAGTAGATTCCATCACATCTAAGCTAAATTCACATAGTAATGAACCGAGTTGTAGAATGATATGATAGTCGCATGTTGCGTTTTACGAAACCATATGATGTGTCCTAGTAAGTATATGTTAATCGCAGCTCAGTTAACTTTAACTTAAGATAACAACCTCGTATTTCAGTCTAAACCATTCGTTTTCTAGAAACTGTCTGTTCGTTATTCTAGGAGATTGCGGAACATTATATAGTAAGGTTTTTGTAAAAAGTAGCATGTTTAGGGACAGATAGCGTTATATTAACCCTTTGTTGTCTGTGTTAAGTTGAAATTGGTAACCGACCCATTATGATACTAGATACATTTGTGCTTCTCAGACGTACGAGCCCGAGGAAGAAGATCAGTACGGTGGCGGTTTCGAAGTTGGCAGCTACACGAAAGACTATGGATTTGACGGCGAATCGGAGGCGCTCAACCACATCTCGCTGGAGGAGAAACCACGGATCCTGCTCATGGGTCTCAGGCGGTCGGGCAAGTCATCCATACAAAAGGTCGTCTTTCACAAGATGTCGCCCAACGAGACCCTCTTCCTGGAGAGCACAAACAAGATCGTCAAGGACGAAATCTCCAATTCGTCGTTCGTCCAGTTTCAAATCTGGGATTTCCCCGGCCAAATTGACTTTTTCGACTCGAGTTTTGACGCCGAGATGATTTTTGGAGGGTGCGGGGCCATCGTTTTTGTCATCGACTCACAGGTACTTAGCGTGAGGATCTTAAAACGGTATTGCAGTCGTTGGTTTCTTAATGTTTTATGAATTCTTTATTTTTTAACAAAATAATTTACAGGACGATTACATCGATGCGTTGGCCAAACTCAATCAGACGGTGACCCGAGCGTACAAAGTGAACCCCAACATTAAGTTTGAGGTGTTCATCCACAAGGTTGACGGGCTGTCAGACGACCACAAAATCGAGGCTCAGCGGGACATCCACCAGAGGTCCAATGATGATTTGCTCGAAGAAGGTTACATATTAGGACTAGGACATTAATTTAACTCATCAGTTTATTATAATAATAATCTTTAAATTTGTTGTTACCGATTTCTAGGTTTGGACTCTGTTAACCTCAGCTTCTACCTGACTTCCATTTACGACCACAGCATCTTCGAGGCGTTCAGCAAGGTGGTGCAGAAACTCATACCGCAGCTCCCTACGTTGGAAAATTTGCTCAACATCTTTGTCTCGGTAAAACGGATTTAAAAAAATAGATTTTACATTAATTCAAGTTGAATAATAATTATACTAGCGTTGGTGTCGATAAATAATCGATTCTCAATGATCCACTTGATGAAATAGTCAGGAACGAGGCTGAACTACTTTATGTTTTAAATTTAAGTAATGCAATTAATGTTTAGGGTCACTAGACATAGTTGTTTATTGAATCCCGTTTTTAAGTTAATTCTATTACTTTGAAAAAAATAATAGAATTCCGGCATCGAGAAAGCGTTCCTCTTTGACGTCGTCTCCAAGATCTACATCGCCACCGACTCTTCCCCCGTCGACATGCAGAGTTACGAACTGTGCTGCGATATGATCGACGTCGTCGTTGATATATCGTGCATTTATGGGTAAATGTCTAATTCGTATATCGCACATCACATTATCGTCTAATGATCATAAATTCATTGATTCCTATGACACTATATTACCATATATATAATCATGTCATATTATGTTTATGTTATAATCGTTAGATAGTGATTATTATATCATGTATCATACCTTATCGTCGTTAAAGTGATCGCTGCTAATATGAATATTATCTGGGATTGTAATGGGGGTATTTTATTTAAGTGTATCTTAATTTAATCTAACTTGATTTAAATTTGCTGTTTAGAATGAAAGAAGGAGAGGGAACGGCGTTTGACCACCAGAGTCTGAGCCTCATCAAACTGAACAACTCGACAATTCTCTACTTGAGAGAAGTTAACCGATTCTTGGCACTCGTCTGCATACTCAGAGAGGATCACTTCTCCCGACAAGGTAAATTCACTATAATATAGACTTGAATACGAATAATAAACATTAAACGCCAGGTTATATATGTATAATATTAAGTGTAATGTATGTTAAGTGTAAATCAAGTTAACCTAGATTAATATGATGTTAATTTCGATTTGGATATTTAAAAGAAATGAGGGGAATTACCAATCGAATCATTGTTGACATTGTCGCAGTTTAATGTAAATTATTTTAAGAATCAAATTAGTTTAATGTTGACTTGTGTTTAGGTATTATCGACTTCAATTTCGTGTGTTTCCGCCAAGCCATTCAGGAAGTTTTTGAAGTGCGATGCCAATCTCAGCTTGCCAGCTCAGCGCCGGGTCACAACGACGGTCACGTCGAGTTGCACAACAAAACAGATTAAAGAGAAACCCAGTTGTCCTCTTTCAGTTCTGTTCCCCCCTTTTCCAAAACCTCTTCTCTTTTTATTTCTCCTTCTTTTTCTATCGTCATTCTCTCTCTGTCTCTCTCTCGTCGAAAAGTTATTCATATTTGTTATTCGTGCCTTGCAAGGATTAAATACTACGGTTAAAAAAATTGTAACAGAAATCATCTTGTATTACTATATTATTAGTTAAATATTATAATAATTAAAAAAAACTTAGAAAAATAGATAATTCGTATCAAACGGAAAGATAAATAATTAATTCGTTTAACTTTTTTTTATAAAGTCATCCAATTGAAATTATATTAAACTTTATTGTTAAAGTAATTGCTGTTATTGGTTTAGTATATTCTGTCGATATTATAAGTATTGAAGCAAAGAACTAAAATATAAGTCATTGGCCTCAAGTTAAATTTTTACGAAGATAGTTCATAACAGAGGTTGATAGTTATTTAATACAAGTAATAGTTAACTTGTTAATTTGAGTAAACTGGTGTGTTTTATGTGATTGTCGAATCGGTACGACGCAGACCAGTTAAATTAACTTATTAAATTAAGATGATTGGTATAATGATTGTTCTATTTACAAGATTGTCGAATAAGTATCCATACATGTCTAATTTAAATTTATTTATCGTCTTGAATTAGATAGTGAGGATTTCAGCCCCACTTTCAGTGATCAGGACAGTATGCTCGAACTGGGCCGACCGACTGCCGTCCGTGGTCACTGCAGTCCAGCCATCTTCGAGGACAATGATCTTGCTCGAGCCCTGAGAAACCGCCGGTTCGATGGTGAACGTCATTCCAGGTTGCATTCTACCGGGATACGAATTGCCTAAGGGTAAACACATTATTGTTATTTGATATATTTATTTATTAAGTAATTAACAAAAATATTAATTAATGTCCTTTTATAGATTCTTTTTTTAGAAGTGTACAAATTTTTCGTTAATAATATATATTTGTTTAACCTGGGTAAATTAGCACGTGTTATTCCTTATAAGGATATAAGAATATAACCCAAATTAGTATCACTTTATTAATTGAGAAACAAACCAGACTAATTACATTAAAATATAACTCACTGCAGTGGAAAATGTCAGGCGCCCCGTGAAAATAGCTTCCAATGCCGTGTCCAGCGAAAACGGGAACCACTTGAAAGCCGTGCTTGTCGACAAAACTCTCAATCGCCCGTCCTACACAAGTGCTAACAATAAGTATTAGAAATCCAGATAAAGGTTCATGTAATTGTAATGGCAAAATAACTTGCGCGATAACATCACTGCTGAACGTATTAATTTTTAATAAATAATAAACTAATGAATAAACAAATTAACGATGCAATAAACAATATGCGAGTTATTTTAAGAAAACGCAATCAAATCGCTTATTACTACAATATGCTAATCGTTAGTGTGATGTTTGATATACGACGAGTTATTCACTTATAGTCTAGGTTACCTATGGCATTGAATGGTCTTCCCGGTTCGCAGATCTTCAGGGCTTCTTCGAGCGACAATCTCGTCACGTCGACTAGTTTTCTTCCCTGTTCGTCTACATTGCCCACGAGGAACGTCGCAGAGCAATCGCCGTGGTGACCATCAAGGAAAATCTGCTCTTCGTTAAGAAGAAAAGGTTACTGGAAAAACGAATCGCTATTTCAATACAGGAAAATGATTTCCCTATCTTGTTGAATCATGTTGTTACTGTACCGTGACGTCGACGTTGACTATGTCTCCGTCACAGAGGGGTCTGTCATCGGGAATTCCGTGACAGACTACGTTGTTGACAGACGTGCAGCAGGATTTCGGAAAGCCTCTGTAGCCGAGAGGGGACGGGTAGGCGTTGTGCTCGACAATCACACGGTGGACGTGGTCGTCTATCTCATCTGTCGTGATTCCAACCTACAAAAAATCCATTTCAGTTAGTTATTCATACGTTGATAATAATCAATCTAATAATGTGGATACCAGACTAATGATATTAATAATAGGTTATAATAAAACTGTAAGGTGGTACCTGGATCAGATCTCCCGCCATCGCCAGTACTTTGCGAGCTACTTTTCCCGCCGCCCTCATCTTGTCGATCTGAGCGGCATCCTTAATTTCGGGTGTTAGGCACGAGTTGAGTGCAGGATCCTTGTTCTGCGGATCTGCGTACGGTGGTCGTTCGATCTGTGACGGGACCTCTCGCAGCGGGGAGACGTGGCCCAACTTGGTTATTGCTTCGTAATTTCCATAATTTTTTTTCTTCCTTAAAGGAAAAATAAAAAGAAGTGAAAACCAATCAACAGACATACAGCAGTGTGTCCTGCTTATTACTGGCTGCGAGCGAACCAGCGGGCAAATCCCCGCGCGCCCCGCGGAACCAGCATTCCAAAGGTCATACTACCTGCAAAAAGTGCATAAAAGGAAAATTCGAGTATATTTCTGTTAACACATCATACTTAATTATATATTTACGTACAAAATTACGCTAGAATTTTATTTGACTTGGATTTTTTGTTTACATGCGAACTGCCCTCCAGGGTTGCCAATAATTAACTTTATTTCTGCATGATGTTATATTTGAAATTGAATCAAAATTACTATTCAGCCAAATCACCTGAAATATATGATAGAATAACAATACATATACAAGTATAATATAATAGTAGAAACCCTCCTAGATTCAACTGTTTTAATATTCAGTATAATCTTTCTTTCAAGGACATTTGATTTCTATCCAGATTAGCCTGGTATTTAATTCACTAATTCCTCGAACTTAATCAGCATTATTGTCATATTGTCGCATAAATGAGGGCGTGGTATTTAATTCACCTAGTATTGTTAATAAAATAGTACCATCTGCACCCACAATCAGTTTTACCAGTGTATTGGGCACACGTATCCACATAATTCTTTATTACTGGAGCTTTTCCACTTCCAAGTTCAACCTCAATCACAAAACCCGCCGGTCTTCAACAAACAAACAAACAAACAAACACAAGAAAAACACACTAAATCCTTATTTTCATTAGCCATAACAATCAGAAATCAACTCAACCAGAGTCTATTCAACTGCATTGTACACTGAACAAAATCAATTGTTAAATCCTTTTTCTCCCCACGTTGACAGTTTTGTTGAATGGTGCGTGTAACAACCAGGTGGGCGGGGCGTGTGCAGATGCTGTAACGCAATCACGTCAACTGAGCTTTGGGTATTGGCACGGCCGTAAAAGACACGGCATGCTCCAGGCACAGGGCGGCCAACTCGTGCAGCCACTCTTCCAGTAAAATGGCACACAGGGCCACGTGTCTGGCGATAGGGTCGTTTCCTCCTTGTCGTGGCTCTTCTTGCTTTGCTGCATATCTGTTTTATAAAATTATAATTCAATCTAATTTGACGTGACTATCATAGAAGATTTAATATGCTATCTATATTATACTAATCATTTTAATTCATTAATTACTATTATTTAGATTATTATGTCCTTTCAATGATAACATTCTAGTCGACTTATTATATACAATAATTTAAAGTAAGTCTATGATTCAGATTA
This sequence comes from Leptestheria dahalacensis, assembly GCA_022114935.1. Lineage (NCBI taxonomy): Eukaryota > Metazoa > Arthropoda > Branchiopoda > Diplostraca > Leptestheriidae > Leptestheria > Leptestheria dahalacensis. The sequence goes on from JAIQCU010000798.1 coordinate 13,831, forward strand.
ATTTCAACTGATGATTCACACATTCTCTTATCGACAATTCAGGAATGTCAATGTAATTACACATACCGTTATTAAATAATTTTAAAAAGGGTATGCGTTATGTAGTTTATTAACTTAATATCGTAAGATTGTCAAGCTCGGGAATCTTGAATACCTGAATCCCGTTCCATTGGGCATATCCTCGAGAGGGTTTTCCGCCACTGCAGCGCTGTCCAAGTTGCTTTTCTTGAACAGCAGGGACGACAGCGTCGCCGACAGATAACTGCCTCTCCGTTTGACTTCTCCTAGAAACACAGATTCATATACAAAGAAGTCTCGTTTGAAAACCTATAAATATAGATCAGTATATCTTAATGATACAAATAATATTATAATGTAACAATAATAGTTTAAGTAAATATAATAATTTATTAATAGACATAATTACAACGTAGTATAAAAATATAATAACACATTAACACAATTAAATGCAATTTCTAATTAATAACAGATTAACAAATAAAAATAATTCAACCAATGAAAAACGTATGCGTCGAAATAAAAAGTTGGGAATTTCAAGCATTACTACTATGACGTCATCAAAAGAATTCATTACTGGGTTACATTTTCTGAATTCGCATTTAAAATCGATGATAAACCGAAATGGACGATAATAATAATAACATTAAAAATAAAGATTTCTACCCGACAACGACGACGCGGACATTTCTCCTTGTTTTGATTTTCCCGGTCCCGGCTGCGGCGCTAGTCTCTCCAACTGGGTTCTGGCATCCACAATGGCACTGCTGGGTTTCTCAACATTGTACAAGGCGCTGTCTATGCGCTGTTTCAGCTGAGCCAGACAGGAGAAGAGGCTCGGAATGCTTGGCTGCACAACCTATTAGTATATATATGAAATAATACTAGTAAATATAACGATACAATGTTGTATGTTTAAATAATATAGTAATATAAATGATATTATAATTATATAACAATAATGAAATAAATAACTGCACGACCAAAAAGGGATTCAGTAGGTACGAATTGAGCAGCGGTTGAGGATAAGCCGCCAGCGACGTAATCAAACTGCACAGCGCCAGGTTGACTTGGACGCTGTTGCTTAACCAACTGTCAACCGCTCGGACGACCTGATCGAGAAAGGGACCCACGGACGGTGTCGACGACGATTGGAACGTACCGGTGCGGTCCTCAATCTCTGCGCTGCAGACCTGAAATCACAGACAAAAGTAACAACCACAATAATCGGTAATCTCTCACTTGTCACCTTATCTCAACACTGGACTATGAAATTTGAAATTTAGGTCTATCCATCCATCCATCTATTCTATCTGTATATAACTGTCTGTCTGTTTATCTATCTAAATATCTACCTCAGTTGCCTATCTATCTTATCTATCTATCTATCTATCTATCTTATCTTCCTGTCTATCTATCTACCTATCTATCTGCTTATCAATCTATCTGTCTATCTATCTATCTACCTGTCTACCTTTCTATCTATCTGTCTATCTATCGATCTATCTATTTATCTATCTGTTTGTCTATTTATCTGTCTTATCTGTCTATCTATCTACCTATCTATCTATCTATCTGTCTATTTGTCTATTTATCTATCTGTCTATCGTTCTATCTATCTACCTACCTGCCTGTCTATCAATTTATCTAGCTATCTACCTCCCAATCTACCTAACCTACCGACTTACCTCTCTATAAATTAATTAGTAATACCTTTATCACGGAAAACTTGAGGGTAAAAGAGGGCGTTTGGAAAAATTATGCAACTAAAATTCACATAGGATACAGACCTTAAAGGTATAAAGTACTAAAGAATATAGCCAGTACAGTAAAGTGGAGCAGCTATATAACAATATACTTCCGGGAGGATGAAAAAGGTTCACAGTAGTTCAACTATCAATCCGAAGTATTACCTTCACAGTTTACGGCAAACTTATAAAAATAAGCCAATTCAATTAGCCGTCAATACAAGTTAAACCAGCGGATAATATTAGATGTGTAATTATGGTCTGTTTAATATAATAAAGTTGATGTAAGAGAATATGCTTTAACCAGTTTGCAGTTTTGGGGAATATTAAATTCTTAACAATAATCCTTATTGAAACGAAAAATCCATTCAACCGAATTAGATTTGCCTTACACAATCTCTTGTAATTATCTGCTAATGAACAATCAAGTAAATAAATAAAATGTAAAAATTAGTAGATAACAAAATAAATCGGAAATTCAAAAATACTTTTGATAAATCGAGATCGTCATCGTCTCTCATAAACGACCAAAACTCCAGGTCCCTCTGCAATTCCGGCGGCAGGAAAGAGTTCGACTCGGCCGTGTAATCCATCGAGGGCAGGTTAAAGTTGAAACTCTCGTAGCCGCTGCTTCTTCCCGGTGAAATGACGCTAATCTCGTTCAGGATCGAGTTCAGCTCTTCCACCGCGGTCGCGTAAAACTCCTCGGGCGTTTTATCTCCCAGGGAAAATTCCAGACGGACGTCTTCCGTCGGGGTCGATGACCTTACATCTTCCACCTTGACCTGGTTCTCCTCCTCGGGCCGTTTCGAGACTCTCCAAAGCGACGGCTCCTCACCATTGTACGGATAAGTCCAGTAGCGAGTGGCTGTCAAGGAACGCTCGACGCGGGTCCTCATATCCCTTAAATAGCTCTGCAAACGTCCACTGCTCGCGCTAGTCTGGAAATCGTCCATTTTCAGCGTCTCGGCTTTGGATACGGTGGAACGGGCGTCCTCTGCAAAGGCCAAACGACCGTAGTTTGGTTCATTACCTAAGGAAATCGAATACATACGACATATACAAATTAAAATATCAAAAATTTAATCTAAATTAATTAAACTAAATAAATAAAAATATATAAAAATAGGATTACATTCTTCTAAATTACACGTAAACTGTACATCCGATTGCAGTTATATGCTTAAATAATGATATATAATAATAATCGTATTAGTGCTAATTATCAATAATAATAATAATAATAATAATAATAATAATAATAATGATAATAATAATAATCACCATCATCAACATATGAATGAGTAACCGTACCGTTCAAAGTAGCTACGATTTAACTGTCATTAGCAAATTAATTGATTACCTAATTGAACAGATTGCATTGATTAAATTGGTTAATTATTAATTTTAAAAATTGATTAAATATTAAAACATATTCATTTATACAATTGTTAGTCCAGTACAAACTATCCCTTTTATTAAAAACAATCTTTATTAATTAACCTTTGTAACTAATCATTCGTATCGGATACGATATTATGCAAAACAATCCAGCCAAAAGATTACACATAAATCAATATTAGGAATACGCTTAAAGGGTTAAACGCATTAGAATCTGAAAGTTTAATTACAATTAATAAGTTGCACTGGTTGTTATTAGCATTAAATTACTGATAGTACTGAATCGGTCAAGTTCATACAATAGATAATATTCTATTAAAAATTTTTAAACAGTGATTTAAATTAATAGTTATGAAATTCGTATTTTTTAAATTAAATTAAAAGTTAATAATATAGATATGCTAACAATAACCGTAAATTAATTACTAAATAAACGCATGAATTCATCTTAAAACGACTTTAGTGAAATAAACGATAGAAAATTTACTACCAGAACTATCGCTGTTATTTGACCAGCTCCTGATCCGGTTACTCTTCGGGTCGTCCCGCTCGTTCTCCCGAGTCGCCCTGCCCGCGGCGGAGGCCGATTTGCAGGCTTCGGGGATGAAGCCGAGAAACTTGGCGGCCCAGGATCCGTCAAAATCGCGCTGCTGAAGCGTACTGTCTCGCTGCGACTGCATGACGTGCGAGCACGGTAGCAGGTACCTGAAAGTCAAGTACATCATGACGTCCTCGCAGTGCAGGTCCACCAGGGCCGTGAAGAGGTGAATCGTCGCCAGTCGGAGTTTCGACGTGGAAGACAGACGCTCGGTGAGGATGTCCATGATGGTTTTGCCGTCGTATCTTTCCTTCAGCAGAAACTGGACAAAGATGGCTATGAGTGAGCGCTGGTCGACGCGGCGCAGGCACATGGTCAGGTAGCACGTTGACGACAAAATCTGCTCCATGGTGTTCTGAAACATAAAATAACAATCAATTAACATTTGAGTTCAACATGGAATGTTCTTGTTGTTATTTTGAGAGGAAAAAAAGCAAATCCAACTACGACAACGTCATGCACTAAACACTCGTGTAGCAAGGGTTAGAGAACGAGGCTGGCCAGTACGAGCTTCTGTGATATCAACCTCTTTAACAGGTCATTTTCATTCGATACCGCGGTTATTTTTAATTCATGCACCAATATAGACTTGACGTAATAAAAATTATTACGTATCAACGGTTAATTGCAAAATATATAAATATTTTTAATAAAGGTTAAAATAATCAATTACGTAATTAGCAAGCGCTTATATTAGTAAAATAATTTTAAATTGAAAAGTGTACCAGCCCTTGTATTTTTTATCAATAGAATTTAACGAGCAACTAGGACTCGATACAAGTATTAAAATTAGACACGAACTATAATTAGATTGACACGAAAGTTATAAACTGAATGACTGATTATTGTCCGAGCAATCACGCAAGCCATGTAGCTGCAATACAAAAACAGTGTGTTAAACTCCTTACATAAAGTGTCCCTTGTACATTCTCAGAGACAAGAATAACATGGACTTGTAATGCGTGTAATTCAATTATTAAAGTTAATTACTTCATAGTTTCAGATACGGTAGTTGTCTCTTTTTAAAAAATTACTTAACTTATTCACACGTACCGGCACAAACCTCTACCTGACGTGCTAAATCAGCCAAAACTGAACACATACACACAAAACCATGCAAAAGAAGACTACTCTTGCTAGATACGGGACTTTTGTTAGTTCGGTTAATAAGAGTCAAATAGCTACGGGGCCCGGGGTTAATTTTGTCAAGTTATTTTCTTCGAGAGAGGACGTGTACTAACCACATGACGAGACGAGTCAAGAGCTTTAACGGAGAGCCCCAACGCATCCTGTTCCAAATTTTAACAAATGTGTCATTATTGTTAACCGTATTGTATGTTACTGTTTAACAGCAACAAAAAAACGGCGTTTCAACATCAACGTCGTGAAATTACAGGATTCTACATTTCATTATTGGTTTTATGATTTCACATCAAAATTCCATGAGATTAATTAGATAAGAAATTAATCAATTAGAAACCTGAAACAATGCCGGACCCAAGACGGGCACTAGAAACCCGTTGTAGAAGTAATTGAGCAGCTGACCGACGACGGGCCAAGGGGCACGTCCCGCTACGTCGTTGCAGAACTCGAGGGCAGTGACGAAGGCAGAAATTTCCGGCAAACTTAAAATATCGTTCAGCGTAATCAGTCCTTGTTCGGTGAGCTCTTCTGGCAGCTTCCTTGGTAGGGCCGAGTACAGCCCGCTGAGGCCCGTGGCCACGACAGGACAGAACGGGGAGTACAGTGCCATGTACTGCGACAGAAACGAATTCTCTCGCGCCAGTTCCATGCACAGTTTCAAACCGTCCCGAGACTGCTGGCCCAAACGCCCCTCTTTGTATATGCAGCCGACCAGAATGGACATAAGCGGGAACCTGTGGGATATAATCAACCTTCAGTTTACCACATTGCATTCAATACGATATCAATATAAAGATGAGAACCATATGTGATGGAATTACCTAGGACCGCTCTCCAAATGTGCCAAATCGAAAAACAGGTCGAGAAATGAAGGTTCTCGAGTTATTAGAACGGCGACGTTAGAACACAGCGATACCAGGGCCGCTTCTAGATCGTCGCTCAGCTGTGCGTTCTCCAGCTGCTGCAAAAGCATCTGTATGGGTTTGTGCAGGGCGGGATGCCGCAAGAGGGCGATCTGACTAGACGTTTTTGTGCTTCGAGCTCCCGTGATGAGACGCTCCATGCTTTGTGCTAGGCTCAAGTCGAGCAAGTCCTTCCGGGGTGCACCAAGACTCCATGACAGTATCTGTAATTATCAATGAAGTATTTAATATGAGTAGTTAATGCTTTATTATTATAACCATTTTGATATTAGACTTGGCTTCAAATTGAGCATAACATGGACTACAGTTTAATGAAGACAATTAAGAACCTCTTGAAACAGATCCACTCGGAGAAGGAAATCGAGACACGCTGATGAAACCAACGAGACGTTCGTTCCTGCCGTGGCGACCTGCGACTGAAACTCGATGTTGATTAGCGTGACGATGTGATCCAGGTGGCTGACGACCGCAATGACGTCGTCTTCATCCGCAGATACTGAATCCTACACAATTGAACAACCAAATTGACCACTTGGCCAAGCAATATCCTAAATTCATAATAAATACAACTTGTTGAAGTATGTCCTTCAATTGCTGCCAGTGTTTATGAAAGGTTTCGAAAGAGGCAACGGCAATTTCATTCTGAGGATCACGGGACTCGGGGAGCGGGCTCTCCGTCGGTCCTCCGTGGTGCGTTTCCGACCTCCGACGGTTAAAACTGGACCTCAGAGGATTTCTTTTAAACCAGTTCATTTTGCATTTGAGACAGATGAGATAAACAGTTTGAATCACTCTCGAGACGCCATCACAGTAAATAGATCTGGAAAATCTCTGCAAGTTTTTAAATAACAGGTGGTGGCTAATCTGTAGCCATTCTCGCGCTGCCTATACAATTATTTATAATTGAATAAAGATTAAAACTTTTAATTAGGAATTGGTTGAAGGTTTAAGACGAATAAATTAAACTATTATTTTTGTAAGGTATTACAGCATGCAACACCCTAATTCATGATAATCTGAGAATGAAAAGTATGTGTACTGATAAGGCAATGTCGGGCAATGTAAAGATAACCAGAAAGCTTCTAATCTTTCAACTAGAATCAAAACTGAAGACCAAATAAACACAAAAAATAAACAAAACTAGACTGAATTACTCCAAGAATCACTGCAAACAGCTGGATATGTGTGTAATATTCAGTTTAAATAGGAAAACTGTAAAAACAGACTTCGCAATACGGTACATAGATAACACAGCAATTCATATTCATTGATGACCAAATATCCTACAAATAAAGGGGAGCTGGCAAATTATACTTCGTGGCAAAATTAAGTACACTGCAAATTTTTTCAGAAATGAATTCAAACAAGACTATACGGTTTATATTGGCCCTTGTTAAGTCTTCGTCATTAATTCGACCGGATAGATACGAAAAGGACGTTCATTTCCCACTTAACAAGTTACTAGACTTTCTCTCGAGATACTCTCTTCATTACAGACCGTCACAGACTGAGTATAGCGCAAAATTCCCCGATAGAAAACGGAACTTCTGACAAAATAAAATGTGCTCAATCACGTGTTGTTGATAATATATAGATCTCCTCCTGTTAACTGTGTAACGTCAAATATGGGAACTTATCTCTTACCGATATCAACTTGAATTAACTTAAGTCAGACATCAACTCTAAATTTTAGTGTACATTTTAAACAGAGTAACACAAGTAAGTCAACCAGGCATTTTCTGGAATTCAGAGCCGTTTTTAATATCTGTATGGACAATGAGTTACCCTAATTGGTAATAGATACCGCATCTTTATAACACGTATAACGTCATCTATAAAAACACACGTTCATAGGAATCAACTTTAACTACCTTAAGTCAGAAAAAAACTTTAAATTCACCACATTTTAACAAAGAGTAACATAAGTCAATTTTACATATTACATTGTAAAGTTATAACCGCTTAAATTTCGTTATACACCTTACTACTCGGTTACTAAATATTTTCTTTTTCTTTCTCTCTCAGCATGTACAGATCTTTGAATTCAGAAGAAAAATAAACAAAGCTGGTATCCCTAACGGGTAAGCCGGTAAATAATAAAAAAACCCGCTTAAATGACGTATGAACAATTGAGTTCCTATTACGGTCCCATTTAAGACTGTTGCGCCACATACATTGATATAGGTTGGACCCTAACCTTTTTGAAACATCTTCCTCTTGACAGACTAAAAACCTAAGAGTTAAAGAAAACCGTGCGATATTAAGAAAATAACATGTACTTCGCGGTTATGGTAAATTAAACACTTTTTTGCTGGTGCCGGAACTCGGGATGCCTCCACGGATGCGAACTCTTCGAACGGCTTCCCGAAGATGCTTGGGTTGAATGGCGCCAGTATCACCCCACTGCTCCATCACGTCCAAAGCTGAATTTAAAAAAATATCATTCGGTTTAATGACGAAAATTATCACCATACTAGATTTAAATCTATTATTCCTATAATATATTGACCGTAAATANACTGTATAGATCTAATTTGATAATGTTGTGTTTTATCCAAGGCCGACCTTCAACTTCTTTTCATGGCACACGGCTCTGATTGGCCTGATAGGAACCACGGTTATGATGTTCGTCATCAACGCAGTCTACGCGTCGGTGTCGCTGCTGTTGTGTCTCGTCCTGCTGATTGGCCTTCACCTCTTCTCGCCGGCCCGGACAGCCAATTGGGGGTCCATTAGCCAAGCTATCATCTTCCATCAGGTAAACTGTAATATTTAAAGCAATAAAGTTAAAATAGTTAAATGAATATTAAAATAATGTTAAGTTTATACATTAAATTCTATTCTGTGTATCTTGAACTGATTAATTTTGTTACTGTTTTTGAACCCTCATACTTGATATTATTTTGTTGGTTAAGGTCGATTATTTGGTACTTTCTTAAACTGTATTTTTGCTATTAAACTATATAAAAGGAGTAAGTAACTGGATCCATAAAAGGATTCCATACGAAATTTGATATACTAATAATTTAATTCTAAAAATAAATTGAATAAACTAATAATTTAATTATAAGAATAAATTGAGGTGTTATAAGAAATGGACAGGTTTATGATATTTCGATTTTATAAGCTTTTTACATTATAAATGAAATTGATTTTATGAAGGTTAATGAAAACCGTATCAAGACTCATTCAAAATTGATTTTAAAAAGGTTCGCAAGTACTTGCTGTTGTTGGATTCTCGCAAGGATCACGTCAAGTTCTGGAGACCGCAGATGCTGTTGCTGGTTTCTAATCCGCGTTCCGCCGTTCCGCTGATCGCCTTTGTCAATGCGCTCAAGAAGAGCGGCCTATACGTTTTAGGTTTACTTTCCTAACAACATTTCAAATTGACCGAAGATGGTTGTATAACTGGTTTGATGGTATTCAGGACACGTTAAAACTGGACTGGTTGAAGATAGCAAGTCGGACCCTAGTCCTCAGGAATACTCCGCGTGGCTGGACCTCATCGACCGCCTTAAGGTAACGTGTCTGGATTGCCAGTCATTTATTTGCGTTCTCAATAATTAAATTTTAATTTTCCTTCTTTCCCTCTTTCTTTATTTATTTACTTGTTTATATGTTTACCGATTTATTTGTTATTCATTTTTATTTATTTCTTGTTTATTTATTTATTTGACAATTTGTCGGTTAAACAGGTTAAAGCGTTCGTGGAAGTGACCGTTGCTCCATCCGTCCGCGAGGGCATGCACCACTTGATCCGCCTCTCCGGTCTTGGAGCCATGAAACCCAATACTATCGTCCTAGGTTTTTACGATGACGAGGCGCAAATGGATCTGTTAGCTCGGTAAACAACTATACTTTTCATATATATTTCCGTCTGCACGGTATTGCAGCAACACAGGTGTGAGAATTGGTAAAGTCGTTTGTCAATCTTTAACCATTTTTTATCAGGGTTGTCCCGATATATCGATATTAATATCAAAATCTTGAAATGTCAGTGCCATTTGGTCTCTCTAATCTTATAGAAGAATTTTGAATATCGATAAGGATTATTATGTTTATATAAATATATAAACAGAATTATGAAAATCATCTACAGCAATTGAACTTGATAAAGTAGTATAGTTAATTGTAATATTACCTAATAGTAATTGAATTTAAATAGTTACTGTTTTGATAATGTAGAGAGGAGTCCTTCCACAAGAGTGGTAGCGTGTCCAGTCTTCAGGTAGACGAGGAGCTCTACCCGCTGCGCGGCAACGGGCAGCAGCGGCACCTCAGCGAAGAAGATTACGTCAGGATGGTCTTGGATATAGTTCGCTTACAGAAGAACGTTTGCCTGTGTCGTAACTTCCATCTGATGGATCTTAACCTTGTTCAAAAGTAAACGTGCTATATACCTATCTGTCTATCGACCTGTCTATCTACCTGTCATTCCATTTATGTATCTATCTATTTGTCTATCTGTCTGTCTATTAGTCTATCTAGCTACCCATCTATCCGTCTATCTATACATCTATCTAACTACCTGCCTGTCTTTCCATCCATTTATATATCTAACTATCTATGTATGTATCTAATTATCTGACTATCTAACTATCTATGAGGGTATCTATCTATCTATATATCGATCTGTCTATCTGTCTATCTATGCATCTATCTGTCCTATCTGACGAAGATGAATAGTTGTTGGGTGTAATTCCTCATGTTCTTGCGTTTGGTTTTTCCAGGCAACGGAAGACTCTAACCATCGATGTCTGGCCGGTGAACTTTTTTGCCGAGAGCGATAACCACAGCGAAGAATTTGACACTTCCACACTGTTTCAGCTCCAGCTGGCCTGCATTCTGAACATGGTACGGTATAGTATAGTAGTAGTAACTCGCTAACAGTACCAGCAGTTGTGTAGCACTTTCCTGTGACCCTTGTGACATATTAGTAACTTGTGTTTATCTTATTATATTCATCTAACATTGATTCTTAGCCAGCGGCCCATTAACTATCAATCCGTGTTTGAGGTTTCAAGTTGCAAATGCAGTTGGCGTTAAAATAAGTTTGAAATTATAGGTGGCTCTGTGGAAGGACCTTGAACTACGGGTCTTCGCTTGCGATACTTCAGAGGGCGGTGATTTCCCCCAGAAAGAGCAAATACTCCGACAGCAGTTGAAGCAATTGCGTATCAAAGCTCGCACCAACGTCATTTCGTTGCCCTGGCTACCCAACGACCTAAGCAAGGCCGTCAAGGTCAACACTCTATTGAGGGAAACTTCTAACTCGGCCGCCGCAGTGTTCCTCTACCTACCGCTACCTGCAGATTCCAGCGGACCTGAATTCTCTTCGCACTATCTATCGATGCTTTCCAGCTTGACCGATGGTCTTCCGCCAACGGTTCTCGTCCATGGAGTGAGCCCAGTGACCTCGACCACCTTGTAGGTCCATGACCCAATCCTATTTGGTCTCCATAACCTTAGGAAAATTTACTGGACGTTTATAGTCTTTCGTTCAAACAGTGCCTCGTATTCGATAAACTGAAGTATTCGTTTTGAGATTCACCTTTGAGGATAAGCGAAATCAGGTCAACTGCAAACTTAAGACAAGTTAATTTTGAGATTCTCAAAATGTTTAAGAATTCGTGGTTAAGTATTTGGTGAACAATAAAATTTGTGTCAAAGCTGCTTGAATTTTGGAAAATGCAGTCAAGGATGAACTGTTAAGCTATTTGCAGAAATGCTTCGAGACTATGTTGGTTGTAGGATTCATGTACGAAGTTGATGCTGAATCTGAAATTATTGCGTGCTAACCTGATTTTTAAAACCAGGTCCAGCTACTGTAATCTTTTCTTGTGCTCAAATTTACTAGAATCAAGCGATTAACTTCAATAAAAATCGTGCGCTATTCCTGGCCGGCCAGAGAAGCATGTCTTGCAGTCCACAAAGACCATCCTAACAAAATAAATCGTAAAAAAACAATTTAAGAAATCAAATTTCACGTAAATACTTGACGTAGTACTAGAAAACAATGGACGGGTTAAGCAGATAAGGAAGCATAACAAAGCAACTGAAATTTAGATGGTAAATACCAGTTTATAAAGCGTAGATTATTCACGAGTATTCATCAGCTGTATTCCCGCAATCCTAGTCGTGCTTATCGTCTGCACACGAACTTTACAAAGCTAGTCACTCTATGAAAGTAACGCGTCCAATGTAAAGATAAGCTACTCTGCAACGCCAGTCGCTATGAAAGTAACGCGTCCAGTGTCAAGTCAAGCTACTTTACAAAGCTAGTCACTCTATGAAAGTAACGCGTTCAATACAAAATCAAGCTACTCTACAACGCTAATCACTCTATGAAAGTAACGCGTTCCATACAAAATCAAACTACTCTACAACGCTAGTCACTCAATGAAAGCAACGAGTCCAGTGTCAAGTCAAGCTACTTTACAAAGTTAGTCACTCTATGAAAGTAACGCGTTCAATACAAAATCAAGCTACTCTACAACGCTAATCACTCTATGAAAGTAACGCGTTCCATACAAAATCAAACTACTCTACAACGCTAGTCACTCAATGAAAGCAACGAGTCCAGTGTCAAGTCAAGCTACTTTACAAAGTTAGTCACTCTATGAAAGTAACGCGTTCAATACAAAATCAAGCTACTCTACACCGCTAGTCACTCTATGAAAGCAACGCGTCCAGTGTCAAGTCAAGCTACTCTACAAAGCTAGTCACTCTATGAAAGTAACGCGTCCAGTGTCAAGTCAAGCTACTCTACAACGCTAGTCACTCTATGAAAGCAACGCGTTCCATACAAAATCAAACTACTCTACAACGCTAGTCACTCTATGAAAGCAACGCGTCCAGTGTCAAGTCAAGCTACTTTACTAAGCTAATCACTCTATGAAAGCAACGCGTCCAGTGTCAAGTTAAGCTACTCTACAACGCTAGTCACTCTATGAAAGGAACGCGTCCAATTTAAAGTTAAGCTACTCTGCAACGCCAGTTCTCCGCGTTGAACGCGTTCCGGTTTATTTTGTATGGATCGCGTTACTTTCATAAAATTACTAACGTTGCAGAGAAGCTTGATTTGGTAATGGAATGCGTTACTTTCATAGAGTGTGACTGGCATTGCAGAGAGCTTGATTTTGTACTTTTTATTCAACCCTTTTCCCCAGGACAAAAAATTGCTGAGTTAGAAGCCGAGATCAGGTTTCTCAAACAAGAAAACACCCGCCTCAACAAACGTCTCGACGATATAAAAAGCAATAACACTTATGAGTACACCACCTCCCCTTCTGCTGCTCAACCCGCTTCTTACTCTTCTGTTTTAAATAATCCTTTCAAAGCCATAAAGAATAACCCTGCTATAACTTTGTTCATGAGAGGACCCCAGAACACACCACGTCTTCATGGGTCACTTTTAGAGGAACCAAAAAGAAAAATCAAAAATGTCATTCCCTCCAAGGATCTTCAGTTTTCAGCTAGCAAAATTCGGCCAATAGCTAATGGTGGCTTAGTCATCGACCCTTCTTGACAGAGATCGCGCTAAACAATAACTCGTAACTGTCGCCGCATCCCTCAAGCTCACTTTTCAGGAACCAAAACCTTTGCTACCCGAATGATTGTCACTTCATTCAGCGAAGACCTCACGAACGCCAAGCCTCAAGAACGATTTTATTAACGAGGATTCAAAGCGATTCAACCTGCATTGAAGTTATCAAAATTTTACAAGAACGTCGTTCTCGATTTAACGCAACTATTCAGGTATCAGTCAACTTACGCGGATTCCTTATTGCCCCTAGTCTAGTTCTGTATGAACCCGGAAACGATTGTGTCCGTTTACACCGCTGTTTCAAATGTCAACGTTTTGTTAATCACTCGATCAACGAATGTACGGCGCAAGCATCAACTGCGCGTTTTGTGCTGGCGATTGCGACATCAAAGTTTTCCCTGATGCTCTATCAAACAATTTTCAGACAAAAAATGTGTCAACTATTCAAATCACGTCGAATTGAAGAAAAATGAGTTGGACCACGGCTGGAACACGCCAGTTACGAGATAAATCGATGCCACGTTGCTCGCGAGAAAACTGCGCTTTTTCTCAAGAAAAAATTCTCCTACTCTACCATTACAACAGCTCCTTTTAGGGCACAATGAGTCAAGTACCTTTAGTCAAGAAATTATCCTTACCTTACCGTCTTAATATATGCTGAGTCAATGCTATGCACAATCCGCAATGCCCTTTCGCACCAACGGCACTTACCTGTCTAGTTATGCTACGTCTTCTCCCTAAATAAATGGCTAGTTCCACCCATTGTTACCTAAACTGTATACACATAAATATCCAGCATTCTAAAGCGGCTTTGTCGCGTCTTCAAGCCATGGTACAGTATAAGAGCCATGACGTGGTAATTTTACAAGAACCGTACACCAACAAAGAAGTTACTATAAGCGGATTCAATTCAATCTAGAGAACTATCCAAAGCATCTCTCAGAACCCACTCTATGGCGCAGCTATTATAGTAAAGGCATCCCTTTACCCGACATTTGTCCCATGAGCATTTCGAACGATTCGGCTACCATTCAAATCCAGTAAGAAAGATCTACATATTTCCTGTCATCATTTTACTGCTCTCCAAAATCCAATCATATGTACAGGCACTGACTAATCTAACCGCTATAAGCAGGTCTGGTATGGAAAATCTTCTTGTAGGTGGCGATTTCAATGCCCACCACTATATTTGGAATAGTAAATCAGCTGATACAACAGGAAATGACAAATGGAATAATAGCATTCAGGATAATGAACCGTAACTAGAAAGAAAGAAACTAACGTAACTTTTGCAGGAATCAGACTTGCAGGAAAGATGATGTTCTGGAAGGTACTCGGTGAAATTTCTCTTTATGACCATTCTTACACAAATTTCAGCTTTCAACTAGACGATATACCAAAAACTATGAAAGTAACGCGTCGAATGACAAATCCATCTTTTCTGCAACGCTGGTCACTTTATGAAAGCAACGCGTACTACCATACCAAATCAAGCTACTCTGCAGCAACGTTAGTCACTCTATTAAAGTAACGAGTTCGTGCACAGGCCACTAACGGCCATGCTATCGTATAAAGCTAATGTCAACTGCTATTAAATTACTTTCATTGACGTGCTGTTGTTGTTAAGGTACTTTCATAAACTATAGCAAGACTGTTACAGGAGTAATTTTCGAGACAGATGTTAACTCGAATAGTTTTATTTCAGGCAAAGTAACATTAAGGTAGCAAGACTGCAACACAAGTAGAACTGTAGTAATTGCAGTAGTTTTAAGCAAATTAACTTTTTAAAGGATAACAAGAAAGCAACGCAACTAGACAAGCATCCGTGAAGTTACAGTGGTTGCACAAGCAATTGCAAGACAGCACAAAAGTTGCTTCAGTCCAGGTAGAGCAAATTACAAACGATAGCAAAACGGTCGCAGAGTTAGTTCCCGTGTAGGACTTCATGGTCATAGTATGGTTTGTGAAAGTGCCGTCTGATAATCTTTTCGACGCAAATGCTTTTCTCAGAGCATTTTGACGGTGTTTAATGGATCTATGTTGCAAATGACGCTGGTGAAGTGTGCACGGTCTATTACGCCAGTCTGTGAAGCAATCAGACAACGATTTACACGAGCTAATTTAGTTTGTTTACGTTTCCGGAAGATCAGGTATCCATCAACGCGTGCTTTTTGCGAGATCGACGGTGACATTGCAACTAAGACAGCCAAGAAGAAATCAGTCGAAATATTGAATAACTGCGTCAGTTTGTTGCATAGTGTTCAAGTTTTTCGTTAAAAGACTTTTTCGAGAAAATTCCATATGATCACTTCATGTGACTTAAAACCGTATTTAAGATTTGTAACTTTAACTGAATCACATTGCTCCTGAAACTGGGGTTTGAGTGGTTTTGCGTTGTAAATGGACCTCTTGGTACTTCCTGCACATAAACCTCCCCTTGGGTTCAATACAACGACTTAGTTCAGTTCTAGCTCTGCTCAAGTCTACTAGGACTTAGGACCCTCGGGTTTAGTACCTGAGAACACAACTACAGCAATAACAACATACATGAATTTCCCTCCAAAAGCAAATCAGTCTTACATAACGCCACTGACCATTTCTATAATTTGTTACAATTTAAAGCTATGAAAATATTTATATTTAAATGACAAAATATAAAATGATATGTATGATATAAAGTAAATTATATAATATTAATAAATAATACGGTATAATCATGTAAAGGATGAAGTGAAATGTTTTTACTCACTCAAATACAAGATTATGAAGCACGATTAAAGCAAATTACTTCAACTTTACCAGTTTTAATTTATTCAAATCCCAACAGAATACAGGCCTTGCAATCTATTTAAACCGAAATATAGTAAATATAGATTCATCAATTGTTATTCTTCTTTGTGATTTCGTAGTTGTGACTCGAGCTGTTGATTCTCTTGGCGCATCTCCGTCAGGTCGGCCAGGATCTTCGCAAGACTTGCTGCGACGTTCTTGCGTTTCTGCACTTGCACCTGCTCCTCCAGATCGCGACCCTCCCGCGAAGCCGCCGCAGTCTCGTCGATCAGCTTCAATATGTCCTCGCACTCGGAATGTAATGCGACGAGGAGCTTGTAGATGCGTTTGGCCACTTCGTCCGTCTTCGCTTCCTTTTAACAGTTTATTCGTCTTTTTTAACTTCGCAATAAGTCTAACGTTAGATGCATAAG
Source organism: Leptestheria dahalacensis (assembly GCA_022114935.1). Classification (NCBI taxonomy): domain Eukaryota; kingdom Metazoa; phylum Arthropoda; class Branchiopoda; order Diplostraca; family Leptestheriidae; genus Leptestheria; species Leptestheria dahalacensis. Next base: position 30,411 of record JAIQCU010000798.1, read on the forward strand.
TAGATCGATAGACAGACTGATACACAGATCAATAGATAAGACAGATAGATAGCTAGATAAACAGATATATCGCATACAGTTATAAAGATGATGTAGATAGACGGACAGAGAGATAGATAGGTAGACATGCAGACAGACGGATAGGTAGAGAGAAAGGCAGTTAGATATGCATAATAAATAAATATTCTCAGTTAAATTATTTGCTTATAAAAATTGGCCTTTACTTTGAAGATAATCTCATCGGTGACGATAAAGGTTCGGTCCACTTTGCCCTGCAACGAATTGATCTCCCGCTGCACGCTCTTGATATCGTCCAACACCTTCTGCATCTCCTCGTTCTGCTTGCGGAGACTGGCTACCACGGCCATGATTCGCTGAGTATAGTACGACCTCCGAATGGCGTTTTCCGGCACCGCGTTGACCTGCATCCGCAGCTGCTGAATGTTAGCTTCCTTGACCTCGGTCTCGATGACGATGTCCCCCAGCTTCTCTTTCAATGATGCGATCTTCTTCTGTAGTTTCCAAGTATCTCCCTGGTTTTATATTTTTAAAATTAAATATCGTATAGTTAGAATGAACTTGTTCATGGCAATTTACTTTGGTTCGGTTTTCCAGTGCTGTCTGGTATTCTTCGTCCATGGATTGTTGGTAATCGTTCCACTGAACCTCCATTTGCTCCACTTTCTTCCTGTTTGTCTCCAGGAGCGAAGTCAGTCTTTCCACATGCGATTGGGAGTCTTCCAGGAGCAGCAGGATCTTCTCGTCTTTCTCTAATGACCTCTCCTCGTTTTGGATTCCTAGTTCGTATTCATCGATAGTCTTTTTAAGAGTCGCGATTTCTGAACGCAGTGATGGAAGTTCCTCCTCGTGAACGTGGCAAGCTTCAGCGCTTTGACTGATTTCGTCTCTGAGCTTCTCGTGAAGCTCCTCCTCTTGTTTAGCTTCTTCGTCGGGGCTTTTGACGGCTGCTGAAACGAATTTCGATGGTTTCGGTGGCAGTTTCGGTTTTGCTTTCCTTGCTTTCTGTTCCTGATCGTTAAAAAAATCAAAAAATTATACAGTTAGGCATCTTCAATTAACTCTTATTAGTAATTAAGCTAAACACAATATAAAGAATAATAAGTAAGTGTGTTAAGAGTTTAATTTGCTAGTACTCTACAATTTTTATTACATCTGACTAATTCTATTGACGTTACAGATTGCTATTACTGATTAATTTACATAATTTTTCTTAATTTTAATCTCTACTTGTTTTTACACTAAAATTATTTCTTATGAAGTTTAAAAGGCTACCTCTTGTTGTTGAAGGAAGGCACTAAGAGAAAACCTGCTATCCCGTTCAGCACAATGACTAGTCTCGACTGGAAGACGGCGCCTACATTCCTGGAACTGTAATTTCCAACAAAAAAGATAATATAACTTGTAAAAAGGTAACACGTCGCAGTATAGAAACATTCATACCTTGTGACTGTCCTTAGCTGCAGCCAACTCAGCATCGCTCCTGTGCAACACGGCGGGAATGAACATGTGACCGGGAACTTTCAAATCCCGAGCCGAAAACCCTCTCGTCTCTGTTTGCAACATGCTTTTCAAACAAGGAACTTACGAAACTAAATTTTGAGCAAACCTCGAGGTTTGATGAGATCGAGCTTTGTCCCGTCGCTATCCCGAGTTGAAAACGGGAAACAAGTTTCCCGTGAGCAATAGCTCGGCAGCCACGGAACACTTAGTTCCTGAAAAATTCTCTTTTTGATGGACATTTGCAGATCTTCTCGTTGTTCGATCGTTTGGTCCAGAGGCTGGGCATCAGTCTTGGGCAGCTTTTCCAACAGAAAAAGGAAGACGTTCCGAATCTCTACCGCATTCCCGTACAGGAACGTTCCAAAATTCAGGTCTCCCTTGAAGCCAAGATCCTGTAATACCCGCAGTTAGTCAATTCATTCTCGCTGTTTCATAATGTTGGTGTTACCTTGCAATGCTGAGTGAGATCCGTCCCGAGTTTGAACCGTGCGGGAATGGCCGGCGGAAGTGCCCCCGACATAACGACATTTGAGTTGATGGCTTTCAGACATTTCACAGTACTGTAGATTACAAGTTCTGTGGAGAACTGCGTTAGACTTTTGATGTTGTCATCTATTTCACTATTTAAAAATAAAAAAACTGGTGTAACCTGGGAAGTTGGTGATATTTCTAATAAATGATTAATCTGAATACCAGTCAAGGGTACGTAACGTTTGGATAATAATCTTATCAACATCCTCCATAATAGCTTATAAACATCTGATTACATACAATAAGCAAGAAGAAACTAAACTGCAAATGAAAGAGCGACTGGAATATTCAAATGTGCCGTCTTGACAGTCTTGTTTACATACAAGGTGCATTGAAGAGGCCGATTCTGCGGAAAGGCCATTCGTGAAACAACGTTGCCATATTGCTTGATCTGTACGTCATTTTTTAAAATTTGTGTTGTGTGATATATATAATTAGTTTAATTGCACTTATAGCGAGTATAATATAATAATAGCAGGGTTGTTGGATATCACAATTCCTTAATATCCATACAATATATCGATAAGCAAATCAAATATTGGTATCATTTCCTTAACAATATTATAAAATCCTTATCGGTACGATAACGATTTGATATGCCGGTAAGGTAGCAGATATCGATAATATCGATATTGCACTACTTTACATTTAAAAGGCTAATAACTTATATTGGTACACCACAAAATAGGTAAAACTCAAGGTGTTCTATTCATCAGTGAATAATGACAAAAACATAGTACTACTCTCACCGAGGAATGGTCTTGTCTCCATTGCTTTCTTTTTTGCAACATGGTACTTACGTAGCCGTCATTTAAATAAATTTTTTTGTTGGCGATTTTTTAACTCTCGCGCAATAGTACGTTTTTGGTTAACCTGGCTTTGTCTGCGGTACTTCAGTTTATGAATAATGTTCAGTGAATGATTGTTCTTGTTATTTTGCACTAATTTGCGTGTACAGTGTTTGCGAATTGCGATCAAATGAAGAAATTCACAACGAAAAAGAGGGTGAAAAAAGTCGAGTCGACTCATACGAAACACGGGCACGCGGTTGAGAAGAGTGAAGACTGCAGTTGAAATGAGCGTGAAATGTCGAGTCGACTCACATACAACACGTCGGTAAGCAGTTGAGTCGAGCGCCGTTGAAAAGAGCGTCAAATGTTGAGTTGACTCATGTACGACATATGTGGATACGCAGTTGAGTCGAGCGCCGTTGAAAAGAGCGTCAAATGTTGAGTCGACTCATGTTAGACAAAAAGTCCTATTTTACGCAGCACTTGAGCCTTACGCTCCATCAGGACAGTTTGACATGAGCAGCTGCACATTCATACGCAAAAAGATACAGGCTTTTTTGAGAAAATTACCAACGGGGGGGGGGCAATTCGCTAGAAGGGCAAATCCTTCCATTCTGTTTATTGCGCGTCTTAAGTGATGCAAATGTTAAAAGGACCGATAAGTTGTGTTTGCAAGTTTATGAAATCGTTTTGCGGGTATTACCGAAGCTAATAATATTAGAAATGTTGGGGAAAAGATGGCCGCCGCAGGGGCAAGTTTTTTGGGGGCACTGTCTGAAACCTCCGAGAATTTTGCTACTTTTTACGTATAGAAAGACAACGTAAAACCTTATCTCATCTATTACGGCGCAGGACAAATCACGAACAATAAACATCTTGCCAAGGGAAGCAAGCAAATTTATTGCCGATTTAAGTGCAGTTGAATGCAATAGTATGGGATGGAGAAACAGTTCCAAACAAGAGCATAGCTTCCGTCATTATTATTTGACCCTTGATGTTATGAGTCCTCTATTAAACCAGCTGACCGTTTGTCAAGATGAAAAAAGGCATTTCGCCCCTTAATGTTTAGACCTATAGAGAGCGCCACTTTCATCTTTGTCATTCAATCATTGTGCGTTCGATATAGAAAAAAACGGATATCGATATTAACGATACAATATGTTGTTAAGGTTTCCCAATATCAATATCGATAGCCTTATCGACACCCAAATACCATATCGATACGATATCGATATGATATATCGACGTCAAAAAGCATCGATATAAACGAACAACCCTGAATAGTAACTCATTTGCAGCAGTGTTGTGTATTTGTTAGCGGTGTAGCGGTATTTGTGTATTTATAAATACTTTTTGTGAGTAGCGGTAGCGGTATTCCGCTACAATTCAAATGTGGTGTAGCGATAACGGTATCGC
>JAIQCU010000799.1:0-34299 GCA_022114935.1 Leptestheria dahalacensis
GCCACTCTGCTTGACGTAACCTTTGACCTGATTCAACTTTGACGCAGGAGTCCACTTGCACTACCGTTAAGCTGATCACAGACTCGGTTAGGATGCAACCCTGTAGTCCGCGACGCAAGTCCTAGAACGGGTTTATGCTCTTTTTTTACAGCACAGCGCAGGAATTACTACTGCTACTATTGCTGTTACTGATTTTTTTACTTGAAAAATTTACGTTTAACCCAAATATTATTTGAAGAGATGAGTTTACAAGTTACGTACATCTTCACTATAGAGGAACGGCTTGTGTAAATCATGTCTGAGAGGTATAAATTTAAACGGAAGATGAGGTACTCTTAAAGATAAATGCACTAGGAGAGATGCTGAGCTTATTTTTTCATAACCGTGTAGCTAAGCGAAAAAACGCAACCTTTTCATTCTAAGTTCATTTTTAGCGAGAGCAATTACGACGGAAGTGACCTCATTTTTGTATGGAAAGAATTTGAGTCAGCTGATTGCTAGGGACATTAAAAACACCTCGCCCAAGACCCATAGTTCTTTTAAATATGATGGGCACAGAATTACATTATGTGCTAAATTGCTGTTCTTCATCGATGTTATAATCAGGGTTGTTCGATATCACAATTTCTTGATATCGATATAATCGATGCAATATATCGATAGGAAAATCAAATATCGATATCGTTTCCTTAACGATATTGTACATTCCTTATCGGTACGATATATCGATAAGGTAGCAGATATCGATAATATCAATATTACAGTACTTTAAATTTAAAGGCTAATAACTTACATTGGTATACCACAAAGTAGATAACTCAGGGTGTTTTATTCATCAGTGAATAAGGGCAAAATTTCTTGTGAAACTGAGTGTTAGCCAACAAGTCCCATTTAACGCAGCGCTTGAACCTTACGCTCTGTCAGGACGGTTGAGGTAAGCAGCTGCATAGTCATATGCGAAAAGATACAGACTTTTTTGAGGAAATTATACCTTGGGGACAAAAGGGCATCCCTTCTTTTTATTGCACATGTTAAGTAATGCAAGTGAGGATCGACAAGTTCTGTGCAAGTTTCTGAAATCACTTTGAAGCTATTACCGAAGATAACAATATTAGAAATGTTGGAAACAAGATGGCCGCCGCAGACGCGAATCTTTTTGGGGGACTTTTTGACACCTACGAGAATTTGGCTACTTTTTATGTATCAGAAAGACAACGTTAAACTTTTTCTTTTCTATCACGGCGCAGGCCAAATCACAAAAAACAAACATCTTGCTAAGGGAAGCAAACTTGTTGCAGTTCTAAGTCCAACTGATTGAAATAGTATCGGATGGAAAAACCGTTCCAAACAAGAGCATAGCTTCCGTCATTGTTATTTGCACCGTTCATGTGTCTTATGATCAACGGGGGGCACTTCATCCAAGGGTCCCCTAAGAAACCAGGTGCCCGTTTGTCAAGATGAAAAGGTCTACAGAGTTTCATCAGGGTAACCCACTGTTTATGTTGCTTCTGTTGTGAATGAAAGCGCCATTACTGGGTTATAAAAGAACTATTTCACATTTCACCCCGTTAATGTTAAGACCTAGAGAGAGCGCCACTTTCATCTTGCCTCTTCGCTGAGGTGCGAACAATCATTGGGCGTTCGATATTGGAGAAAACGGATATCGATATTAACGATACCAGATATTGTTAAGATTTCCCAATACCAATATCGATACCCTTATAGATAACCAAATTTCGTATCGATACGATATATCGACATCAAAAAGCATCGATATACTGAAATTTCGATAGATATCGATATATCGAACAACCCTGGTTATAATTCATCGCAACCCTTCTTTCATTCAGTACTGTGATAACTACCTTTAAGGTCTCGATGGAAACTATGGCAACTAGTATACAAAATAGCAGAGCGTGGTCTTGATCCACGGACCTCTGGGTTATGGGCCCGGCGCGCTTCCTCTGCGCCACTCTGCTTGACGTAACCTTAGAACTGATCCAACTTTGACCCAGGAGTCAATTTGCAGTATCCTTAATCTGGTTGAAAACTCGGTTATGGGGTTTGACCCTTTAACCGGCGACGTAAATCCTGGGAACGAGTTCCATAAAGCACAAGTGAGGGATCATATTTTTGACAAGTACTACGTCTTCAGTTACTAAAACCAATTTCTTTACTTGGAGAATCCAAGTTTTTCCTCGCAATACGTGTATAGCTAAGAGAGTTGGTGTACGTAAAACAGTTGGAAAATACAAGGTCAAAAGAAGGTCAAGTATTGATACAGGAAAGAAGCAGTGATCTCAACCACTCAACTCGACTCGACTTGGTCCCGAGTCGAGTCAAGTCAATGGTCTTGGTCTTGAAGTCGAGTCGAGTCAGAGTCGATGATATGTGGGCCTGAGTCGAGTCAAAGTCGAGTCGAGTCGGCTATATTTTTGACGTTAAACCCCAAGTCGATAGAGTCGACTTGCAAAATCCCTTAGTCGAGTCAAGTCGTTCACCGCGAACGTCCGAGTCGAGTTGACTTGTCGACTCGACTCAACTCAAGTCGAGTCGCTTGACATCCCTATAAAGAAGTACGAGAAGACGTTAGGTCCATTAGGATGTAGAATGAAATCTTTTAACTGACGAGCAAATACTTAGACTAGATGCGTTTCAAAGCTTTTATATATTCCTCAATAGTATTCAACTTTATAGTCATGTAATATGCGACTTCTATGTAGTCACCAGAACTAGAGTACTAGCTTTTATACCGGGACATTAAATGAAGCAAGCAGCTTCATAAAACACACACTGAATATTTTCATTAAGATTGGACGCAAGACTATTGTTACGGCTAAGAAATCACGCAGGTCGTTTCTATAACCGTGCAAGTTCCAGGACGGGTAATACACGAAACCGGGCACCCGTTTCAGAGATGGCAGCGCTTCTCCTTCAGGAGCTCTGGAACTCGAACTGCGGTACCAAAGTTAAGAAAGCACAGATTCTATTTATTTTTTATTCTGTGGATCTGATACGTATGTTAATTTTGAGACCCAAAGCGGCTGGTAAATTGAAGCTCTTTGCAGATAATTAATCAAAGTTGAAAGCAAACTACGCATACCACGAACCATTGGCTACCCCTATATTCAAATGAACTGAATGCATTGAATTGATTCAATTAATTGAATGAATTTAAATTGACTTGACTGATTGGATTGAAATTTAAGGAAATAGAATTGAATGAGTGAATGCAGAGCAGGTTCTACTGAACTAAGCTTTGGCTAATATCCTTGACTTGGCGATAATTTTGTACTTTGAGGACTACTGACAAGCCCGGGATAGCGTTTCAGCGAGGGCAGCGATTCACCTTCGGGAAGACTAAACTCAAACTGTTGTATAGCAATGCACTGTATGGCGGTATGACAGCATGTTTGTTACCAGGACCAAACTGAATGACATGCGTCCGGGATGACCAAAACCCCGCTGAAATCCAGAAAATGCTCCGGGTCATTAGGTTTCTTCCAACGTTTCGGGTCGTGCATGACGCGGTAAACGTTGCACACTGACGATGGTATTTCTCGGTACGTCGTAACCCATGATCTCTGTCAGACAACGTCGAACATGCAATCTTGCTTCTATGATGATCTTTGAGGTTGAACTAGACGGTCATGTAATGTATAGCTCGAACACGTTATACTCTTATTACTAGGTTACTAGCTATATAACAAACAAAGGCTACACTTGTATCTCCAAAGGTTGAGTGCATAACACCCATCTGGACCGAACTCGGAGAAGCGCATCGTTTCTAGAAGAACTGCTTCAACATACGGCGTCCTGGACAATGCGCTACGGCAATGCACGTCAACTTTTATACACAATTCAATAGTGTCTTTTATTTGGCGGGCGATGTTCGAGATTTGGGAGCTGATCACTGGGTACCACTTCATCAACCACTGCTTGGATTTTCTTCTGAACTTCTGGGTATATAGCACCATAAACACAAAGAACCAGAGTAGTACAACGCCAGTAGTATATCTGCTTTGGCGAGAAAAATATCCATATGGATAGTGACCAGGTTCTAGTTGCCATCTTCGCCGTAGAAAACAGATGCTGGATCTTGGGTAATACTGGTTTTCTCCAAAAGGACGCGTGTGTAACAATGTAGACCGTTTGAATCTAGATCGCTTTTTGGCACTCTTTATCCACGAAAATCTGCGAAGAAATATTACCATATAGTTTCTTTGAGTTTGGCTGGAAATAGGGTTTCATAGGTTTTCAGTATTGCTCCCCTAAACTATACAATGAAATATCAAGTCCATGCCAAGTACCATTATAAATATTGTAACAAAGCAAAGCCGCATTCTGCAGCCGTTCGAAACCTAAATTACTACCCAAAGTTTGGGATAAAACCTTGAATCAATTTTAGAATCTCGTCGGTTCAGTCTTGTCGGATTTTGAGCTAATTCTCTGTTGTTTTAAGTACGTCGTCCTATTGCATCCTATAGGAAGCCACGGCTATTCTTACTTTGACGGTCAGATCAATCGGATGCCCTTCCTGTGCCCTTGTATGTTTCAGAGGTGGATTCAAGGATTCGCAGTTCAGTAACAGTCTATATCCTCGACATACCTCGAAAGATATGAACTGGAGTACTTCTTCATGGATGACCCCCTCCAAACTGGATTTTACCCATTCCCAGGTCCCTTATATGGTGAACCGTAAAACGGCGGGTATCTGCCCCAACTTTTCCGTCGTTAAAGCCTATTCCTGCAATGGCAATCACAACAAGTCAACAAAGGAGGTATCCATGTATATTCAGCACCTTTTCCTGGACTCCAAGCCCGGAACAAAATTAATCTCGGACGACCGGTTACCACGTCTTCTTTTAAATGTCGATTGAATCGCCTCCACTGAAGACAAAATCACGGCGTGGTCGCTGCCCATGTTGATACTGAAAATGTCTCCGTACTTTTTCGACAAGGTGCATCCATCTCTTGTTCGGGTATTCAGTCAAAAAGGTAGGTAAACAACCAATGGTAAGTTTCAAAGACCTAGTCAAATGTTCAGTTCTGATGTGAATAATGAACAAGCCAAGTATATTGTAATTTGGTTGAATAGTTGAAAACTTAATTAAAAGAGAACAAGGAAAAATTATACTCTGCGATTATACGGTAAAAAAAATTAAACATCACCTTCAGTTGGATGCGCTGTATAGTTCGATGCAGTTGGTTACGCCTGCAATACTCAAACGCGTTAGACCGACTGGGATCATTTCAATTAAAAAAACATCGCTGGTAACGAGGATACAAAGCCGATTAAGAAGTGGCAAGGTTGCAGCACAAAACTGAAGATAGATCCAGAGCGCTGCCTCCATCAAAGTCATGGTCGGTTATTGGACGCGTCTCTTGCTATTACTCAAGTGCTTGCAATGCTTTAACAAACACAATGGCCAGCAGCTATGCATAACCTTGAATTCATGCAGTGAGCTGATTTGCAGGCCTGAGGGACTGATATCAAGTTCCTATGATTCTCGTGAGTCTGGTAATGTTCGTTCTTCAGTAATAGCCCTTCGTTGGTAAACAAATCCTACTGAGCATCGAAAAGCTCAAGTTGGAAAGAATGATGTAGGAGCTGTTTGCGGTCATCTAAACATTATAGTTTAGACCTTACACGTTTCTCCACTTTACATCGTCCCTCAACTCCCCCAGCCTCTAGTGACACCTCTATTGATATGTAAATTGCGCAATAGAACAGCCTGAAATATTTGAAAGTAGTAAATGTGTTTTTATCACTAGCGCATCCATAGAATTCATCCATAACCAATAAGGAGCAGTATGGAGAGTTCTGCACCGTGTATCAACACATTTAGTCTAACAGGAAACTTCATGCAAGAACAGGAATACACTTCACAGAAAGCTGCTACTCAACATAGTAAAAGCTGCATACCATCGTATCGGGTTCAAGGAGCACATAGTTCCAACTGTTTAAAGCAAATTTAGAAATAGTAATATACCAGCGAAGTATAAAGCAAGAACAGACGGTGGTTTAGGAGCTTTAACAAGTAGCTGCTACTCGAGATAGTGAAGCAGCATGCCAGTGAATTGAGTTCCATAGTAGGGGCCACCATAGTTGCGATCATTCATAGCATTGTACAGATAGGTACCACCGAAGAAGAGACGCACTTGATCGCCTTTGTCCAATTCCAAGGTTTGGGCGAGTCCTACGGAGGCAGCTCTATCCAGCAGACTGTGACTTCCGGCGGCTCTTGGTTGACCGTTGAGTTCCAGTACGATGCTACCCCATTTACCGTAGGAAAAGTAAGCGTTGGCTGTGAAGAAATAGATGCCGCGGTAAGGAGCAGTGAAGATTCCCGAAGTGACGTTCATGGAACCACCAACGTTGACCCAGACACCGTCGTAAGTCAGAACTGTTTTTGACTTGTCGTATGTAGAATTGCGGTAAGTTGAGAAATAGACTGGCGGTTTACTGTTCTGTACCGGTGCTGTAATGTGTGGAAGTAGTGGTTCAACACCCTGTGGTTAAGTAATAGGTATATGACCTGTTAACAAGTGGAAGTAAATTCAAATTGTAGTTGACTTACCTGAGCAAATTGGTTGTGTTTCGTGATGTGGTTCTTGATTTCCGTAAAAGCAGAATTGATTCTAACCGCCTGATTTTCCAGCTTGCTGTTAATGGCTATATCGCAATGGTCAATAGTTACCACATAAGCAGTGAAAAGTACTAACATCTAAATTAGGATAGAAGTATACGTTTATGAAAACAGGTTATAATGTGTAATGTAATTGGAAGCATGTCGTAATTCCTCTTACCTATAATTTGGTCTCCTAGTTCGTCAATGCAGTTTCTGCCAGTGCAGCCTGAAATCGCCACTACAAACAGCGAGAGTAGCCTTACCAAGAGCATAACGATTTACACTTAAGTGCAGAAGAAAACAAATTAATATACTAATACTACTACTAATGCTTGGTCGGCTACAGTGAGAAGACAGCTCTTGCTGTAACAGCTGTACTCGGAAAACGCGCCTCTGTTCTGTGCTGGAGGTCCCTTTTATAGCAAAAGTCCATGAGCTTGTGTATTTTTTCACACGGAGTTCGTTTGCTAGTCTTAATCCTACAAGGCAACTTTTATCATTGTTGGTGTAAATGGCTTTCACACGGTCTTTTGAGTTCTGCTTGCAAGCCGTCTGTGGTAGGATCTGCCTGTTCTGAACAGTTGTGAACGCTTCAAGCCAGTAACCGGGTATTTACCTTTCTTCTTCTTATGAATACTGGTCTGGAAAGGCTAAACTCTCCAGTAGCCAAGATAATCCCTTGATTTGTTTAGTTGTTGCTGTGGAAGTTTGAACTGCGTCTCAAGTTTTGCCATAAATCCTTTACTGTCACCCTAAGTCGACCAAATTTAGAATAGCCCGCTGTTTTGTTGATGTTGATATTATGACTAATGATTGTCTGCCCATTCAGGTTTTCAAAGTACAGTTAACTAGTTGAAATGTTACTTGAGGGGGATTATCCGTTATGATAAAACTATTTACATGAGCAGCAAGCACAAGCGAAATTTATGCAATATGATGTCACGAGTCACAGCATACTAGGCTTCATACACAAAGAAACGACTGTCCTCGTCACAACACTCAAAACATGACAATAAACTTATTTTACAAATTATACGTACTTCGTAGTAGATTCGGTTAAGTAATAGCAATTTAACTGCTTCTTTCAATGCACTTCTAGAATTCGAGTTGGTGATTACTGCATGTCGCCAACTGGTACAAAATAGCAGAGCGTGGTCTTGATCCACGGACCTCTGGGTTATGGGCCCAGCGCGCTTCCTCTGCGCCACTCTGCTTGACGTAACCTTTGACCTGATTCAACTTTGACGCAGGAGTCAACTTGCACCACCGTTAAGCTGATCACAGACTCGGTTAGGATGCAATCCTGTAGTCAGTGGCGTGCCAAGGGGAGGGCAAAGTGGGGCAGCTGCCCAGGGCCCAGGTCGAGCTAGGGGCCCATTTTTGCTGTCCGAGGGGCCCAGAAGGCTTCTAGCTGGGCCTTCAACTCCCAAGAATTAGGGATTTTGCCCAGGGCCCCAAAGTCCCTCGGCACGCCACTGCCTGTAGTCGGCGACATAAGTCCTAGAACGGGTTGATGCTCTTTCTTTACGGTACAGCGAGATATTCTATTTAAGAAAATTACTACTTACTATTATTGCTAACTTTTTACTTCAAGAATTCAAGTTTAACCCTAATACTGTTGAAGGAGCTGAGTTTACAAATTACATATTTTCATTATAGAGAAAGAGCGGTTGGGAAGTATTTGTTTAAATGGAGATGAGGTATTAAAGAAGATACAGGCATTAGGAGAGACGAGACCCTTTCTCTGTGTCGTTTTATTCGCCTTGCTACAGCCACGAGTACAGCGTTTATTCTGCATTACGACGTCAGTCACGTGACCCTTTTATAAGACCATACAAGGTTTTATACACAAATAAATTTTCCCAATAATTTGCTTCACTCTGTTCTTTCGTAAACTTGTTAGCTAAACCAAAAGGATGCAACTTTTTCATTTTAATTTGAATATAGTGAGAGCAATGTGTTCATAGTTGCATGGAGAGAATATGATCAGCTGATCGCTGGGAACATTTAGAAAATGCCCTAAAGAGTAAGAGCTGTTAAATATAACGGGAAAAAAGACTTGGAATGTACGTAGAATTGTATGTCCCTTATGAATGCTTTATTCATCACAACCCATCTTTCATTCAGTATGAAGTACTTATCCATTATTGTTGTCACCCAGTACAAAATAGCAGAGCGTGGTCTTGATCCACGGACCTCTGGGTTATGGGCCCAGCGCGCTTCCTCTGCGCCACTCTGCTTGACGTAACCTTTGACCTAATTGAACTGTGGCCCAGTAGTCAACTTGCATTACCATTAAGGTGATCGGCTCGGTTAGGATGCCGGCGACGTAGGAACGGGCTATTGCCAATTCTTTACAGCACTCGCTACGTTACTGCAGTCTGTTGAACATCAAAAGTCGTATTTCTGAAAACTTAAATCATTAGGGCATCCGTAAATTTTTCTAAATGTTCCTAGCGATCAGCTGATCATATTCTCTCCATGCAACAATGAAGACATTGCTCTCACTATACTCAAATTAAAATGAAAAGGTTGCATCCTTTTGGTTTAGCTAACAAGTTAACGAAAGAACAGAGTGAAGCAAAATATTTGCGAAAATTTATTTTTCTATGAAACTTATATGGTCTTATGGAAGGGTCACGTGCCTGACGTCGCAATGCAGAATAAACGCTGTGCCAGTGGCTGTAGCAAGGCGAATAAAACGACATAGAGAAAGGGTCTCGTCTCTCTAATGCCTTTATCTTCGTCAGTACCTCATCTCCATTTAAAAAAAAAACACACTTCCCAACCGCGAGAACACAAGCTCTTTTGATATAATGGAAATATGTAATTTAAAACTAATTAATTAATTGTAAAAATTTTAAACTCAGCTCTTCCAACAGTATTTGGTTTACACTTGATTTCTTGAGGTACAAAGTTAGTAATACTAGTAAGTAGTAATTATCTTAAATAGAATCCCTCATTCGTCAAGTTGAATCAGGTCAAAGGTTACGTCAAGCAGAGTGGCGCAGAGGAAGCGCGCTGGGCCCATAACCCAGAGGTCCGTGGATCAAGGCCACGCTCTGCTATTTTGTACCAGCTGGCGATATGCAGCAATCACCAACTCGAATTCTAGAAGTGCATTGAAAGAAGCGATTAACTGGTACAACCTAAACCGAATGTATTACGAAGTATGCAATTTGCAAAAACATAGCACTTACCCTCACCGAGGAATAGTTTGTCTCCATTGCTTTCTTTTCTGCAACACAGTACAGTACTTACGGAGCTATAATCTAGTTTTTGTGTTCGCTATTTTAAACTCTCTCGCAGTAGTTAGTTTTAGGTAACCTGGTTTTGTCTGCCGTACTTTAGATCCCATTTCAATAATGTTCAGTGAACGAATTGTCCTTGATATTTACTATGTGTGTTTGTGCGTAGCAATCGAATAAAGAAGACTCTAAAATGATTCATTAGCTGGAAAATTTGCAATTGAAAAGAGTCAAAAGTTTGGTCGTCTTATATGACACGTGGGTACGCAGTTGAGTCGGCCGCAGTTGAAAAGAGCGTCAAAAGTTGGGTCGACTCATATACGACCCGTGGGTACGTGGTCAAGTCGACCACAGTTGAAAAGAGCGTCAAATGTTGGGTCGACCTATGTACGACACATGGGCACGCATTTGATTGGTCCGCAGCTAAAAACCCGCGCGAGAAAAGTCGAGTCGAGTCATATACGACACATGTACGCAGTTGAGTCGAGCGCCATTGAAAAGAGCGTCAAAAGTTGAGTCGACTCATATACAACACGTGGGTACGCAGTTGAGTCGACCGCAGTTGAAAAGAGCGTCAAAAGTTGAGTCGACCCATATACGACACATGGGTACGCATCTGATTGGTCCGCAGTTGAAAAGGGCGTGAAAAGTCGAGTCGACTCGTGTACGACACGTGGGTACGCAGTTGAGTCGACCGCAGTTGAAAAGAGCGTCAAGAGTTGAATCGAGTCATATACGACACATGGTGGGGCGAGATGGCGGGGCGAGATGGTGGGGCGAGATGGTGGGGCGAGATGGTGGGGCGAGATTGCGGGTTGACTCGGCCGCAGTGGAAAAGAGGGCGAAGCATGCCCGGACTTGTTTGGCTCCCATGTTAAGAGATAGGACAACGATTTGACATAGAAACAGATAGGGAATTTGAAAGGTGGGGAGAAAAACGGGGAAAAAAAGAAAAAAAACATGAAGTGGAAAAAAGTGAACAATATGTCTCCATGCTGTTAAGCAATGGAGACAACAAGCATAATGTCATGTTTTAAGTATTGTAACGAAAACAGTCGTTTTTTATGTATGAAGCCCAGTAGGTCGTGACTCATGACATCATATTGCATAAGCTTCGCTTATGCTTGCTGCTCATGTAAATATTTTTATCATACGGATAATCCCCCTCAAGTAACATTTCGACTGGTTAACTGTACTTTAAAAACCTGAATGGGGCAGATAATCATGAATCATAATATCATCATCAACAAAACAGCGGGCTATTCTAAATTTGGTCGAATTGGGGTGGCAGTACAGGATTTACGCAAGACGCAAAGCATATTCAAACTTCTACAGCAACAACTAAACAAATCTTACTTACTTTACTACTTACTACTGTTGCTAAATCTTTATTTGAGAAGCCCCAGCAATATTTCGTATTCGCTCTGCTGAGTTCACGAATGATATATACTTCATCAGAAGAAAGGTCTGATGTACGTCGGTTGGATCATACAACGCTACTACAGGAACATGAAGCCTCATCTGCGTTAAATGCCAATGGAGCAGTTATTTTGCCATATGCGTCACTTGAAAAGTTAAGCTTAAAGGGAATTTCAATATTAGATGATTTAACCACGAATTCCTCCGTCGTGGATGAGTTAATGTCGTGCAAGGTCAAAAGGAAATGAGGTACTGTTCAAGATGAGAGGTACGAGGTAAGAGGCTGATTGTCTGTAACATCTATACGACTTACTAAATGACATTACGGGTATAGAATAGAAGCAGTAAAGGCTTGGAGTATTTGTGTTTGTAAGCTTTCATGTCTGCATACTCTTCAACATACAGCCATGCAACATGTGACCTCTACACAGTCAACAATTGGTAAAATCAACTAGCTATACAGGGAAATTCACTCAAGTCCCTTATAGAAACAATCAATGTATGAAATCGCATGCCAGATATTTAATCAAATGAAGATTAAGCCTGCAAGTTGTTTCTTGACTTGACCAGAACTCTGCACTTTTCAGGGCGGTTAATCAGACCAGGCACCCGTTTCAGAGACGGTGGCGCTTCTCCTTCAGGAAGACTGAACTCAAACTGCTGTGGTAAATCAGCGCCGAATAGAAAGAGTTGCATTCTGGCAAGACTCTCTCCTGGGCAGAAGCGTTTGCCTTGGAAGAATGAAAAGTTAACATCAGGAATTCAGGTTTTAAATGATGTTTTACCGGGGCCAAATTGGACGAATGCCTCTGGAATGTGCAAGGCACCGTCAGAGTTCAGGAAGTGTTCCGGATAGAATTCTGCAGGTCTTTCCCAGTGTTGTGGATCGTGTAAAACGTGGTACAAGTTGGAGATGACGATAGTATCTTTGGGTATATCGTAACCCATGATCTCTGCCGTATAGTAACAAGTTAGGTTAGTTGAGCAAGTGTTCGTGTTAGTCGTTTTATACGTAAGCAGCTATCCTTATAGAAGCAAAGTACATATGCAAGGTTATAAAGTACGAACGATGTACAATGGTCATACTTGTATCTTGCAGGGTGGCGTGCATCAACCCCGTCGGGCCAAACTGTGAGTAACGCATCGTTTCTAGCAAAACCGCTTCAGTATACGGCATCCTGTGTTAACACAGTGTGTGGATTTACCATTAGACTGTTTGACCGATGGAATGGCTATATACTACCTGGCACGGTGCTCGAGACCTGGCAGCTGGTTACCGGGAACTACTTGATCAACTTCTGCTTGAATTTTTCGCTGAACCTGGGGATACACAACCATGAAGAGAATGTACCAGAGCAAGACGACGCCAATGGTGTCTACGCCTCCAGCAAATATATCCATGAGAAGAGTAACCAGGTTTTGATAGCCTTCTTCGCCGTAGAAAGGAGACGTGGGATCTTTGCTGTTACTGACTTTATCCAGGAAGGCGCGGGTGAAATGCAACTGATCTGAATCCTGATCACTTTTGCTACGCTCCATCTCCACAAAGTTCTGGAACATCGATTCAATTATTAAATCTTACTTATTATTCACTAATTTTAAGTTAAAATACAATCTAGGTTAGTAGTCTTATCTACACAGTAGAACCATAAAACTGAAAACGTGTTACCCTCATTAAATCCCTGTATCTGTCGACATTCTGCGCACTTTGTCTCGTTAACTTCTTGAAAGGCCCGATGTTATGTAGCCAAGGAAGGAACTCGAGTGAGTTAACCACGCTTGAATCTCTGAGGTACCTATTGAAACATTAATACAGTAGGGCGATTAAGAAATGTTTCGTAAGATATTAGAATCTGATTTGATACTTGATAACAGATTCGACGGCTGCAACCCCTTTAGAATCCTCCTGGCTGCAGAACTTGTCGCCAACCATGATAGTCCATAACGAATTCAAAACGGCCAAATTTGTTCTGATACCCACATCGATGGGCTGACCTTCCTGTGACCTTCACACATCGAAGATTGTAAGTAAGACGGTTCAACACTATTTTCTATTCAAAGAATACCATCACGCAACGAGTGTCAAGTACAATTGCGTAACACACCTGATTGAAGATAGAAACTCGATGACGTCTTCTTGGATGACTCCTTCTAAGCTGGACTTTCCCATTCCGAGTTCCTTTAACTGGCGAACGGTAAAACGGCGCATGTCTGACCATACTTTCCCATCGCTGAAGGATATGCCTGCAATAGATGTATCAAGACTAGCAGTACTTCTAACTCGATAAGGTTCAGTGTTGACCCTTAACCTTTGCCCTGGCTCCAGTGCCGCATGACGTTTAGTTTAGGACGACCCGATACCGCATCTTGTTTATAGGCTAATTTGATGGATTCGACTGACGATAGAATGACAACCCGGTAGCTACCCATGTTGATGCTGAAAACTTCGCCGTACTTCTGCGACAACTGCATCCATGTCTTGTGAGGGTACTCGGTTAAGAAGGATAGGTAACCAACAATGGGCAGGTTCAGTGGCCCTAACAATCGAAACCATAGTTGACATGTATTGCAAACAAGTTACATGGTTTCAAGATACCCGGTGGGAAGTTCGGCGGCCTGGCTGTACTTCGGTACAGCAGGTAGAGTAGAAGCAATGCTATGATCAAGTACTGAATCATGATAATTGAAATACCGACCTACTCTAATGAAGATTCAGTAGTATCGTTATAGTATCAGGCTCAGTATTCAATGAAGTATGCTCGATATACGAAGAGATAAACAGACAAACAGATCTATAGATAAACTGATTAGTATAGCTTAACTTATAGCCAGATTAAGTTTGAGAAAACCTAGGAATAATATAGATTTAGTAAGAATGCATTACCATGGGAACGGTATATCTATAGATGCAAGCCAAACTAATATATGGAAAGTATGACAGTAAACGGGATCCACTCAAGTCCGTCGATTGTAGATACAACTATCATATCGCTGTATACTTTACACTTCGAGATTTTATACTGGAGCCTAGACTTTGGGTATAATTCCATTAATATGTTACTCGACATTGTTGATTGTATACGAGCACGTTTTCTTTATACGAGCTTGACGAACGTATCAGTAATCTGAACAGAAGTTTATGTTAAAAGGGAGTTTAAATCGACTACTACCTTTAGACTGTCGCGCTGTAGTTCGAGTTACCGAATCGCTTTTTCATTCCAGGACTGCGTGAAAACGAGTTGACCCAGCTAGCTTTTACTGTTGAAGAAATCGTGATTAGGAAATAACCGACCGATTTTCAAATGCCAAGGTTAAGGCTACAGAAAACAATAGAAACATTTCATCTAACAAAATAGCACTTAATTCTACAAGTGAATTCAACGTGTCTGCGTATAATTTCTCGGGAAAGCATCAATTTGGAAAGGTCGAATGAATTAACCTCTACTGAATTAGTAGTCGAACTACTGCAAGTATAACCAGATGCAGATGATTCTGTTGTTCCAAGAGTTTAGCAGTCGACGGTTTTTCAGTCTTCCATTCATCAATATCGATTTTGCTCGTGTGGCGAAAACTGTCTCGGTCCATACACGCACTGGAGAGTGATTCTGTAACTGCCCAAAATGTGGGCGGGTTTAAGATTACTGCAGTTGATTGAATGGTCAACATGTGATGAGCAGGGCTATCAACTTGTAGATGCTGTAATATTCAGCTTTGATGAATAGTTTTTACTACTTTTCTAGGTTATCTAGTTAATAGTTTTCATCGTGATATTTACCATAGCTTTTTTCTATGGATAATTAAGTAACTTAATATAATTTAAATTAAATATTAGGGACTTTTTAATTTAACAAAAGCTGTAATAGAGAGGTGTAGAAAAGGAAAAGGCCGGTCTGATCTAGTTCGGGTTTTCAAAAAACCTCGTGCCCTAGAAAAGCTTTTTAAAAAATACTAGGGCCTTTCACCGCAGGCTTGAAAGAAAGTAGTTGCAGCGCGGTTATTCGATAACTGACGATAATGTGACGATAGGTTAACATCAAACTGGAACTGATGTGATAGTTGATGATTTTGTTGTCGATTGGCCACGTCAGTGGTTGTCTTCGCAACGCCACCTAGCGACTAGCGGTAATGATGCGGAGGACGCTATACATTTCAAGGTTTTTTTAGTTTAGATAATTCCAATTGATCGTTTACTAATTTAATTTAATCTCGTTATTTAACGAGCGGTTAAGGTGAATAGGTTGAACGTTTAAAACTGCAGTTTTGGTTAACTCGAGAACTCGAAAGGGATCCGCGGTTTGTGATTAACTGTTCGTGGCGGGAAATTCAAGGATTTCCAGCTTGATTATTATTACGGTCTGCCTATCTATCTATCTATCTGCCCATCTATCCATCTATCTATCTATCCACATATTATCTATCCATCTATCTTTCTATCTATCTTTCTATCCATAAATCTTTCTGTCTATCTATCCATTTATCTGTCTATATATCTATCCATCTATCTTTCTATCTTGCTATTTATCTTTCTATCTATCTATCCACATATCATCCTTCTGTCTATCAATATCTAACTTTTTATCTATCTATCCAAATATCTATCTGTCTGTCTATCTATCCATCTATCTATCTATCTGTCCATCTATCCATCTATCCGTCTATCTATCGTGGTTTGACGCGCTATTTGCAGGGGTAGATTCAAATCTCGCGGGCTTTCCACATGGAAAACTGCAGGTGACGCAAGGTCAACGTCTGCCAACGTCTGAATCATCTCTTTCAACTGAGTCGTTGTTCACAGAATGCCTGCTGGACGTAAAAGGAGCCGAAAAGTTACTTCTGGTGTACCGGAAAAGAAGGCATTCACCGAAAATGACGGAAAACCAGCGCCCAGAAGTGAAAAGACCCGCGGTGGCAATAAAAATCGCCGGAGACCAAGTGTAACGACAAAACCAGGTTTTATCTGCTGGAATTTCTCTCGCCAATTCTTATACCGCATGCGTATACCAATTGCACGCAATTCTTCACTTAATTCAGTCCGTTATGGTTAATCTCTTTTGCTCAGGGTTAGTCGATCGATATATCGATTGCGATGTATCAAAATCTGGATTTTGCAATATCGATACATAAGAAACACTGGCTTCAATAAACTTGACGTACGTCAACGAAGCAACTGAGTTAATGGCATGGTTAACTAATAATTAAGATGGTGTTAAATGCTTTAAACTGAAATCTTGAATATAATTTTATTAATCAAATTCCTGTGTTTTTAGTTAAATGGTAGTGGTTTGGTAGACTGGCTTTTTTTGGTTAATGAAACGATCGTGACTTGGATACGATGGGAAAGTGTGGGGCTGGGTTCTCTCGCCGTCTGCTCGATACGAGCCAGAAGCCAATCACGAAAATCGCTGGAATGGAAATAAGAAGGAAAGGAGAAAGAGGAAGAAGTAAAAAATATAGAAAATGTTTGTGAACTGTGAAAATTAACTTGTCTTCCTGTATTGAAATTTGGAAGATTGGATAAGTTAGTAACCTCAAATTAAGTTCTGTCTGTTTACCTACCAATCTATCTATCTACCTACGTGCCTGCCCGTCTATCAGTCCATCTATATACCTACCTATCTACCCATCCATTTATCTACCCAACTATCAATCTATCCAACTATCTACCTATCTATACCTATCTGTCTATCAGCCCGTCTACATACCTACCTGTCTACCCATCTATTTATCTACCCGGCTGGCTACCTATCAATCTATCCATCTATCTACCTACCTACCTACCTATCTGTTTATCAGTTTATCTATTTATCTACCTATCTACCCGTCCATTTATCTACCCGGCTGCCTACCTACCTAACTATTTATCTATCCATCTTTCTACCTATCTACCTTATCTGTTTATCAATCCATCTATATACCTACCTACCTATCGATTTCTCTATCCATTAATCAGCCTACTAGCCTGTCTACCTATCTATCTAGCCCTCTAGCTCTCCATACTCACCTACGTACCTACTCTATCCGTCTGTCTATTTATCAGTCAACCTATCTATTCATCCGTCCATCTATCTATCGATCGATCGATTCTCTCTAGATGGATCTTTAACACGAAATTCTCAGACATTCTTTCAACCAAAAACAAAGTGTAATTATAAAAATCTAAAACTGCGCTGTCGCTCAATTCACACTGCTCTGCACTTTGCTTCAACCGTAGATTGAAAACCGTTATCCACTGGGCTGGCTGTTATCTACCTTCAGCTAAACAATAAAACAAGTGAGAATAAAAATAAAGATAAGAAACCTCGGCGTTAGTAAATTGCTGTTTAGAAAAAAAAAATTGAAATTTAAAAAAGAAACAAAAATGTTGATAACCTGGCGTTACTATAGAGAAAGTATCAAACTGTGCTGGAAACAGAATTGATAACCGGAGGCGATTTCTCTTGGGGTGACTGGACAACTCGTGTGCTGACGTTACATTCGAAAGGCAACGAACCTGAAACACAAAAAGAGAAAATAAAAAATAAAAATTTCTCCCCGTTGGCCGAATTTCTCGCGTCTTTGGGTCCCAGTCACTTTGTATCTAGAGCACCGACTGGTTGGGTCTCCGGCGTTTACCTCCACAACAGTTAGTTTTTGAGAAACCTCGATTTTAACTTCAAAGTTTACCTGTAAGTAATCTTTCAATTGCAAATAAAGTTATTATCCGTTGTTGTTATGGAGTTCAATGAGAATCACCCATTTGGTGATAGAGAAATAGGGATTTCTCATGAAACAGCTGTTTGGTACATAGACCGTATTATATTGATATTGATTAGCAGTTATATGAAAAGATAACTGATTTAAGATAATTTTTAATATAACAGCTGGTTCGTAGCATTATTTTATCAATATTAATTAGCTACTTATTGATTGGTTCAGAAGCGCCAATTAATCAATTAATAATCCTACTGATATTAATTTTAATTGTTTATCAAAATAGAAATGAGCGCAACAATGAAAGCTGTTCGTGTGCACGAATTCGGCGGGCCGCAGGTGCTCAAGGTGGAAAGTGACGTCCCCATTCCCACAATAGGCGACTCCCAGGTTTTTATATTTACTTTTTTCATTAAAAAAATTCTGTATAACTTGAATATTTCTAGGTTTTTCCTTAACCCTAGTTTCCCTTGGAAAGGTATTAGGTACCAGTGTTTGCAGTTAATTCTAAAATAGTACTTAATTTAAAATGTTTTTATTAAATTCCATATGATCAATGTGATTAGTAAATTTAAATTATTAGTAAATTACATTATTGCGTGACCATATCTTATAATTATTTTCGATAATTAACAAAGGTGCTGATCCGCATCGGTTCCGCCGGTGTGAACCCAGTCGACACGTACATCCGCATGGGTTTATTCGCCAACCTTCCATCGCTGCCGTACATCCCCGGTCGCGACGGTGCTGGAACGATCCACAAGATCGGCAGCAAAGTTGACAACCTGAAGGTCGGCGACCGCGTCTTCTTCTCCGGGGCGACGGGATCTTACGCCGAGTACTGTGCTTGTGAGGCTCACTCGGTCTACCAGTTGGCCGACCGTCTCAGCTTCGCTCAGGGAGCCGCGCTGGGCGTCCCGTACTTCACCGCCTACCGAGCCCTGTTCATCAAGTAATTTAGTTAACGAGATTTGCAAAATTTGAATAATGAGAGCATTTTATTTACGTGCAGAGGCCAGGCGAAACCGGGTGAACGGGTCCTCGTCCACGGCGCCAGTGGAGCAGTTGGATTGGCCGCGTGCCAGATGGCCAAAGCGCACGGTGAGTGTCGTTACAATCGATCTTACGAAACGAACTGAACTCCGCATCAACTAAACTAAATTATTAGCTTGTTAACTTAACTAAACTGTATTATAAAACAGTCGCCACTAAAATTATTAATACAGTGCGTAACAGATTGTAATCGGGGACTCGTTGAACTGCAGGTATGACGGTCGTCGGTACCGCGGGAACACCGCAAGGTATGGAGTTGGTGAAATCCAACGGAGCCCATCACGTCTTCAACCACAGGTGATTAACCTCACGATGTAAATTCAAATTAAATCTGCAGCGAAATGTAAATGGGTTTTCAACAGAGAGAAAGGCTACCTGGAACAAGCTGCTGAAACGGTTGGCGGGGACGGCTTCGACGTCATCATCGAGAACGCCTCCGACATCAACTTGGGTTCCGATTTGACCGTCATCGGACCCGGTGCCCGCGTAGTTGTAAGTTTTCAATTAAATAAGTGTTATCTTTGAACATCTTCTCTGAGTTTTGTTGAAAAATGTCCTTCAGTTTCAAGTCACCCGTTGGTTTGAACGGTTGGTGTATTTATATTTCAGCAGCGCCATCTAGTGGCTAAACTAAGACTAAATTAGTGGATTGTTCAGATTGCTAAATTATAATATTGATTCTTTTATTTCAATTAATTTATCTGTAATGAATTGGAAGTTATTTTATAGATATAAGATTTCAGTTTCGTGTTTGTTTGTTTTGTTTTTTAAACAGATTGTGGGCAACCGCGGTAATGTGGAGATCAGCCCGCGATTCCTCATGACGGAAGAGTCGTCCATCGTCGGTTGCGCGCTCTTCAGGTCCACCCCGGTATGATTTCAAATATATTCAAATTTCGCGCCACTGATGAAACAGTATGCGGAGAGTAGAACTTAACTTTTAACTCGTAATTTAATTGTTTTGATGAACCGTTTACGCATTAGTCCAGTAACGTAGAATTCGTATTAAACTGTAATATACTATATTTATCAAATTACAGTTAAATATGAAGATATCGATATATTACGATGACGAAGAAGGTTGGCATACATTCTGTTCTACATAAGACATCGTTAGGCACAATTTTGTGATGATTAACATTTTCTATATCAGTAACTTAGCATCCAGTGAGGTAATGTAGCAAGAGGTAGATAGGTAGGTAGATAGATAGATCGACAAATTCATTGATGGACAGACAGATAAACAGACAGGTAGACATATAGATACGCAGATAGAGAGAGAGATAGATGGATAAAAACAACAGTGTCTCTATCTATCTGTCTATTTGTCCACCTATCTACCTTTCTAACTATCTGTCTAACTAACTACCTGAATATCTGTCTAACTATCTACATATCTGACTTGTCTGCCTAATTATTTAACCAACTACCTAAATGTCTAGCTATCTAGCTATCTAACTGCCTAACTATGTCACTATATCGATATACATCTGTCAATATACAAAATGCTGTTAATTATTATATTATTATTTTTTTTAAAAAATAAATAATATAGGAGGAATGGCGCGAAACAGCTGCAGCGGTGGTCGCCGGAGTGGAAATGGGCTTTCTAACGCCGGTCATCGACAAGGAGTACCCGGTGGAGTCCGTTCAAGAGTCTCACGCCAATGTGCTTAGTCACGAAGGTGGGGCCCGTGGAAAGCTTGTGCTGACTTTTTAAAAGTCTGTACATTCGACAAGGGTTTCACTTCTCATCGGAATTTATAAAACGGACAGCAGCAACGGGAAAACAAAGAAACGATATCAATCTGAAAATGAATGGGAAAAGGAAAAGTTAAAAAGATAGAAATTTTTAAAAAATGCTGTGTCTCCTCCCCCGGCTCTTTTTTAATTGGACCCGGTAATTTTTAATTCGACCGGTTTTAATTGGGATATGAAAATTCACTTATGTTCCCGGTATACTCAGTAGAATAAGAACTAATAAATGAAATAATTATAAGTTTAATAAACTTTTTTTTAAAGAAAAGATCAAATTGGGTTGAAGAAGTTGTAAGTGGTGTGCTGTTCCTGGATGGGAAATAAAAAGATGTTTACTCTCGGTCTCTCTTTATTTTTGGTTAATGTTATTTTGGTGAAAGTCTTTGCACTGGTTTCTAAATCGCCCGTGGGGTTGTGGTCGTCTGAACTGGATTCACGGGAACAGAATTCACTTGGCAGATTTTTTTTGGTCTGGATAAGGAAACTTTCAGATTTACGTCAGTGCGAGTTCAGATGGATGGGTGGAAATTTGTTTAAAGAAAAACCAACAGTTTTCCGGGATGAACAGATACACAGTTAGATAGATGGATAGTAGGTAGGTAGATGGAAAAGATGGATAGACAGATACATAAATAGATAGAAACGTAGATAGATCGATCGATAGATAGACAGATAGATAGATAGAAAAATAGAATATAGATAGATTGATTGATTTATAGATAAATAGATGAACAGACAGGTAAGTAAATAGATAGATAGACAGATAGATAGAAAGATGGATAAATAGATAAAAAGGTATATAGATCGATCGTTAGATAGATACACAGATAGATAGACAGATAGAATATAGATAGATTAATTTATCTACAGATAAACAGATGAACAGACAGGCAAATAGGTAGACAGATAGTAGAATAGATAGAAAGATAAGTAAAGTAGACAGATAGAAAGATAGACAGATAGTTAGATAGAGTAGTAACGAGGTAGGTATAGATAGCGAAACATCTGATTGACGCGCTGCAAGTTAGTACCCGTACCTAAGTTAACCTATAACCTAACCTAGAAACATCTTTACAGAAGTGACGAATACGTCAGGGCATTGGGTTTTAACTAAACTAAATGCCATTCGACTGAATCATAAAATTTGCTCTTATACTTCATATTTATAAGAATTTCGACTTAAACCTGCTGAACATTTATGAAGTTTGAAATACTCGTCAAAACTCATACACATTAGATAAATGCAATAAAAACCACATATAATCTTAAAACTACTCACTGGATGAAAGCCCTGTAACTAACACATGTATCGTGTTGTTAATTGTTAATTCCCAACAAAGCTATGCATTTCCATACGACTTAAAAACACGTATTAAACACACACACATATGTATAATCATATTAGACATGGTATTTTAAATCGAAATATATTCCAATTGGACAGAAATTTAAAACATAATCTGATAAATAAGAGGAACATGGAGAAAGGACAGAATCGTTTGTCACAAGAACAGGGTCATGCAAGTCATAATTTCTGGGAAAAGTAACGTCCTTTACGGATCTGCAGTATAATCCATTCCAAATTTGGAAATGTGACATCGCATAAATCAGACTTGAAACAGATTAAGTTCGTTTTAACTTGGGTTTAGTAAACGTAGACCAAATACTTAAAAAAAAGCTACGTTAAGTACTTGTACTGTATGGTTTCAGTTCATCAAACAATAAGAAGGCAACTCAACCATAAGTCGGCTGCTCTGTAACAAGTTGACTTGGGAAGTTGGGATATCGATACTTCGATAGTCAAAGCGATCAGCAGGCGAGTAAACAGATTGCTTTATTGGCAAGTTTATGGAAACTAGAATTTAAAAACTAGGTTTGTAAAACTCTAGAATAATAATTCATCTGGTTTAAATTTAACCCACGAAGAAAGCAAAACGGCCTTGGCGGTCGACGAACCGGAAAATGAACAATGCGTGGCACGCATTGAAAAGTACTTCAAGTAGAACCGGTGAAATCAAAGAGATGGATTCAAATCACAAAGAATCACTCAGCCATCAAGATTCATACGACCATTACACATAATTAATAGTATTTAGAATGTCGATTACGTGAATCATTGAACGACCAAGAATGACTAGGAATGACTAATTCCTATATGAAACAATAAGAGTCGCTAAGAATCACTGAGAGTCGTAGAGAATCGTGTGAGAATCATATAAAAATCACTGAAATGACAAGTACCTGCTCAGAATTACGAAGAATCCTCAAGAATCAGCAGGAATCATTCAGATGATATCCACTACGAATAATAACGAAGCAGGAACATCCTATAAGAATCATTTAAGAATCACGTAAGAACCACTGAGAATCACAAAGTTTTTAAGAATCACAAGAGTTACCAAGAATCACTAGGAATTCTTAGGAAACGCCGAGAACCATTAAGAATCATAAAGAATTAGTAAAGTGCTGTAAGAATCATTTAAGAATCCTCTAGGAACCAGTGCGAATCTCCAAGAATCAGCAAAAGACATATGCAAGAATCGTGTAAAAATCACCAAGAGCCACGCAAGAATCGGTAAGAGTTACTAAGAATTGTTCAGAATGACTAAAACACCAAGATTCAAGAAGAATCACCAAGAATCGTTGAGAATCTTATCAAATCAGCCGGAAATCGGATAAACTTCAACAACTGTAATAAACCATTGTGAAAGCAAAACAAGAAAAACTGGATTGAACTGTAAACGAAAGTTGTCAATTCCCGGTTTGTTGGCATTGTTTCTCCATAATGTCGCATCTTGTCAATTCCGGTTGGTCTTTAAATGCCAAATGTTGTATTCTATGTGTATTTTATGAAACTTTTGTTTTAGTATCTTTTCCTGCTGGACTTTCTCACTAGAAGTATCCGCGCTCCGTTGGATATGTTCTCGCTGCTGTTTTCACAATTGGTATTTCAGTTATCAGGAGGTTAGAAAGATCTCTCTCGTGTTTTTTACTTTCATGTTAAGTTTAAATACAACTTGAAATCCAATTGGATGAATGATATTTCTGAATAGATTGGATAAAGTAGATAACAATAGATAAAGAGGGTCGATAGACAAAGAGATATAGATGGTAGGTAGAGAAACAGACAGGTTGATATAGATAGTTAGATAGAAGACAGATACAGTTAGATTGATAGGTAGTCAAATCGAAAGAATAGATAATTTTGGGTAGTTAAATGGTGATAGATGGATAGATAGATAGATAGACAGCCAGATAGTTAATAGAGATAGGTAGGTAGATAGATAGATAAACAGACAGATGAGTAGAGAGAGAGATAGATGCATACATAGAGAGATAGATAGATGAATAGATAGATAGGTAGATAGATAGACAAATAAATGGTGGACATCATCAGATGGATAGATACACAGACAGACAGATGGATAGATACACAGACAGACAGATGGATAGATAGATAGATAGATAGATAGATAGATAGATAGATAGATAGATAGATAGATAGATAGATAGATAGATAGATAGATAGATAGATAGATAGATAGATAGATAGATAGATAGATAGATAGATAGATATATAGATAGATAGATAGACATACAGATAGATAGTGGACATAATCGGATGGATGGATGGATAAATAGATAGATAGATAAATAGATAGACATATAGATGGTTTGACATGATCAGAGGGACAGATATTTACATAGATAGAAAGATAGAGATGGATAGATATTACTTATAGTTAAAAAAAACAGGTGCACATCTAGATCAAGAGATCATTCATACGGCTAAGTCTTATACAGTAGCGTTGGAGTGTGGCATCGCATACTTAAATCGGAACCTATAATTAAAGATAACCTACTAATACATACGGAAAAGGCAAGTGAAAGACAAATTCGCAGCTCTTGGAGCGTTCTATTAAAATCAGCCGTTGTGCGGGGGAAGCACCCACCTGGGCGGAAATAAATTATTTAATACGCCAATTTGGGTTGCCTTTCACGAAGTCGAGAGGGGAAATTTTCGACATTGTTTGCTGCAGCTACAGTTTTATCAGGTTAGAATAACTTTTTTTTCGGCTGGCAGAAAGGAGTGCCACTTGAAAGTGTTTCGCACATCATCCACTTTTAAGTTTATAACAAATAAGCTACTACTTTTATACTTTCCGCTACGATGATTATTGTCCGTGTTATTTGTAGTATTAAGTATAGCGGTATGTTAATCAGTTGCAGTTGATTGGCTTTTGATCAAGTATTACAGTAACATATTGCGTGGATGGAACTTGAATGATGTACAACTAACACTAGTTTGTTTACCTTAATTGACTTCTGTCTGCCTGTGTACATGCGTGCATGCATATGAATGTATGTTTGTATCTATCTATCTATCTGCCTATCAACCTATCTATCTATTTATCTATCTATTTGTGTCCATCTGTCTATCTGTCTATCTCTACCTGTCTATCTGTCTGTCCATCTGTCTGTCTGTCTGTCTGTCTGTCTGTCTGTCTATCTATCTATCTATCTATCTATCTATCTATCTATCTATCTATCTATCTATCTATCCGTCTATCTATCTATCCATCTATGTATCTATCCATCTATCTATTTATCCATCCATCCATCCATCTATCTATCTATCTATCCATCTATCTATCTATCTATCCATCCATCCATCCATCCATCCATCCATCTATCTATCTATCTATTTATCTATCTATCTATCTATCTGTCTGTCTGTCTTTCTCACACTACCTATCTACCCCCCGTATGTCTGTTAACCATTTACCTGGTTAAAATTTACATGTAATATAATTTGCTTCCGGTTCGATTGTTCAATAGCTTGTATAATCAGTGCTACAATCGTGGAAGCTCTACAATTTTGCTTTCACGAAACTCCTGAAACCTGAGTGCGTAGCGTGAAGAATGCTTTCTCCGGTGTCGTGCGATTCTCGCCGCTGTACATGCATAACACCTGATGATGCTTGCTACGGATACGTCGTGATCCTATTTGAAGAGCCGATGATAAGCTGCTGAAAGACCACGAAGTTCGCTCAGCTAATCATCCGCGTTAAAGGAGAAAGCTGATGGAACATTTTTTTAACGATCCCAAGACAATTTTTTAACCTTCTTATTAGAAATTTGTCTGATGGCGTAAGTCGATAGGTCATTAGACGGTGAAGCATAAAGTTTAATCCTCTTCATTTTCTCTTCTATATAAATATCATTTGATTCGTTTAACTTTAATTATAACAAATTACTCGCATAAATAACCACAATAAAGTCAAATGACATAACTAATTAGCTTCCCTAATGTCATGGTACTTCCCCAGCTGATGACTGGCAGTTCTAGAAATTAACTAGTTCGTTATTAATTCATTTCCATAATTGAATACCTTATGTGACCGCGCTTTTTTTAACTTTAGAATTATATTTTAGCAAAACTAACAACTCATTTTAATTGAAACTTTACCAATGTATAAAGTATTATCAGTTCTACAGTCAGTATTTTTTTGGTCGTTATATCTGTGAAAACTTGGGTGCCATAAGCGATCAACCTTTCCCCAGCAAGAACCCTTTTTTTATTGCATTAGACGGTACGACTACTTTTCTCCATGCGACAGCTTCTAGTCGTGTTGAATAATGAAGACAAGAGGCAAGAGGAAGAGAAAAAGGGACACGGGCGACCAAGAGTCACGAAGGAAAGGACGACAGCTTTGGCTTTTTCTTTTTCTGCAACGCTATAGAAAGCTGAAATAAAAGTGAACTGGAACACGACGAGTGTGAGCAGTGACCAGAATAAGGATAACTTCCTCATTAGTGACCTGTGACCTCTACACTCGCTGCGTTTTCTCCGATCTCGGCAATGTCGTTTGATGCGTAATGTGGGGAAAATCTCAGTACGTACACAGACGAATGGCAGCTATCCCCCTCCAAAATGAATTACATGTACAACAGTATCCCCAATATACAGACTGACAGATAGATAAGTAGATAGATAGATAGATAGATAGATAGATAGATAGATAGATAGATAGATAGATAGATAGATAGATAGATAGATAGATAGATAGATAGATAGATAGACAGATAGACAGATAGACAGATAGACAGATAGACAGACAGATAGATAGATAGGTACGTGGACAGGTTGATAGATAGACAGGAGAGAGATAGATAGAGATAGATAGATAGATAGATAGATAGATTGAAAGATACATAGATTAATAGATAAGATGACAAGTAGACAGACAGATGAGATGAAAAGTAGGTATAGATAGATAAGGTACACAATTAGACAGATAGTCGGACAGACATAGAAAGACAGATATTTCCTGTATCTCTGCGTAGATCACTACATGCCGATAATTAGAAAGATAGATAGTCACATAGATAGATATATAAAGAATTGGGCTGATGGAAAAACAGATAGTTAGAGATATATAATGTAGATACAGTGAGGGGCTGGATGAATATACAGACGCACTGACGCATCCCGTTCAACAAACCTGTTCACGTACAGATTCCAGCATAACCCAAGCACCACGGCGAGGGAAAAAAAATATCAGATAGCTAAATTAAAACTCTCACTGCTTGTTCGTTTCCCTCAAATCAAGGCGCATTAGAAAGCGTGAAAAACAAACAAACAAACCAGAATCCATCATGTTTCCGGCGCAATTCTAGTTACGATTCCGTTACGTGACTAAGTGACACGTGTGAATGTGGAAGCGTCTTTTTCGGACTGCCAAACGATTTTCTTGTGAGAACTGAAACACTTAAAGCAATGCTCAAAAAGAGAAACATGATATTACTGGACCTTTGATTGATGAGCCATAACGTACACAGATGAACTAAATAAGAAGTTTATGGGAACAGATAATTAAGGAAATGAAATAGAATATTACTCATTACTAACTTTTCTATCTAGCTGTCTATATGTATCTATTTATGTATGTATCTATCTATCTATCTATCTATCTATCTATCTATCTGTCAGACATATCACCACAACTACATGAAATCATAACCATTTGTAATATTGAGTAAGATGAGACTTCAATAATCCTTACGAACTATTACTTAACCTACTGTGAAGGATAACTGTGTATAGTGATGCGTTGCATTAAAACAACTTTCCTCCCCCAGTTTGCCCTAAATAGTTTCACTGTCTCTTATTTTTTTGTGTGCTGCTCTTGGCACAAACTCGCGTTTCCTAATTCCTCAAAACTCGCTGAAACATTTTCACGCAGAGTGTTACACCCCGTGTTCTGCCAACAATGCAGCACCCGAACAACTTTCTACGGCTGGAGAACCGTAGCAAATAAACTCTTTCCCCGTTACAATTCTTCACCCTTCTCCGAAAAACCCTTTGCTTTTTACAATGACCAACAGAATCCTGTTGTTCTGTGAACAAATAAACAAAAGGGAAGTAAAAATAAACTCGTCATAAAACGTATAATTGTATGCGCGAAATTAGCTTTCTAGTAATTCTTTGTAGGACATGAATTCATCAAAATATTTTAACAAAAACAATTGATGCGTCGAAAGTTAAGGGATCTCTCT
Organism: Leptestheria dahalacensis; assembly: GCA_022114935.1. Classification (NCBI taxonomy): domain Eukaryota; kingdom Metazoa; phylum Arthropoda; class Branchiopoda; order Diplostraca; family Leptestheriidae; genus Leptestheria; species Leptestheria dahalacensis. The sequence goes on from JAIQCU010000799.1 coordinate 28,361, forward strand.
AAACTATTTTTACCACAACAATATTTATCTATTATGATTACATTAAAATAATATGTATTATAATTTAGATATTGTACTGTTCCACTTCCGAGAGACTCGTAAAAGTCACATGTCATCGCACGGCAAGTTGACGCAGGGCAAACCGACGTGTGGTTTGAGAACAGCACGCGATAGAGAAAGAGGAAGAAAAGTTTTTTTGCGCCGAAAGTGATGCGGACTCTCGTATTTTTGAGTATTTTGTTTTTTTGCGCGCGCGGGTGCTTCGAATAGCAGGGGGCTCGTTCCGCAAGATAGTCACCTCGGTGACCCAAATAATAATGGGAACCTTCCGTATGGAAGGTGAAAGGGAGCTCTTATATTTAGAGGTGTTCGCTTCGGATGTCGTCCAGTTATCCCTCCTCATCAAGGTGGACAGTGCATGTACAGCTTGCATCAAACAACATCATAGTAGAAGTCTTCATACTTTGCATTAAGGAACAAGTGCATCAGCAGGCTTTTTCACGAAGAAAATGAAGGCCTATTTACTTATTCTTCAGCTAGTTTTAGCATCTCTGGTTTCGACGGAGACGGCTAAGAGTCAAAAACGAGGTCCACGTCAGTATTTCGAACAGGTACCAAGTCCTACTACGTCGCATTTCCGTAACAGTTCCATGTTCTAAACTATCGTTCTATGTATGGATTTGTGCTCTTACTAGCCAATTTACTAACCAACATACTAACCAGCTTACTAACCATTGGCCTGGCGTCAACTAACGAAACTCTAGGGTGATGGAGATGGTTTTTCGTTCGAAGACTTGCAGACTAGCATATCGGCTAAAATTAAAGATATGGCTTCATTTCAACATTGGGACCCACCGGTGCATCACCACGACGATTTTTTCCAAAACGCTATAAACGGCCTTGGCTTTCACGTCCAGCATCGGCCAAGTCCTTTGGTAAAGATAATACAAACATAGCAGACAGATTTCTAATTTATGCCCTACTTAGCAAAGATTCCTTAGTACAGTAGGCTGCTTTTACAATGACATTATATCTTACATTCAAGGTGGACGTCATGCTCGCTTGAACGTGAAACTAATATAATCACAGCGCTTTTCAAGTTTCCCTATTATCAGTATCGCATTCATGATACGAAAGTAATACTTTTGCCCATTCACAGCCTCAAGGATATGGCCAGCAGCCTTACGCTGTACAATCCTCACTTCCAGCTTTACCCGCACCTGCCCAATATCCCCAAGGCCCTTCACAGCACCAAGCACTGGAGCCTCATTCAATCCAGCATACACCACAGAAATTCCATCAAGATGCATCTCAGTATCCCTCGACTGGTCCTCAGTACCAACAGGGTACCTCAGAGTTCCAAACACAGAAATTCCAGACTACTCAATATGCTCCTCCAGTAGCTCCCGTTCACCAGGCTGTACTAGAACCCAATCAGTACTTGCAGCAAGGTGCTCAGCAATACCAATCAGCAGAACAGCAACCTTCTCAATATAACCACCCGGTCGAACAAGTAGCACCGGTTAGCTTAGCACTACCGCAGTCCACCGAGTACTCACAACAAGGCGCCCAGTACCAAGCTGTAGAACCTCAGCCTACGTATAACCCGCCTGTAGTCCCGGTCCATGTCAGCCATGCTGCACCCGCCGTCCCATCATCCCAGTATCAACAGCAAGGCGCTACGCAGTACCAGGCTCCCGAATCTCCGCCTGTTCAGTACAGCACACCAGTAGCTCAAGTCCAAGAAGCACAGACCCAGTACCCCCAACAGGGCATCGCACAGTACCAGGCACCGGCTCCCCAGACTGTCCAATACAGCCCTGCAGTAGCCCCTGTTCAAGAAGTTGCACACTATTCTCAGCAACCACAAACCAATGCTTACGATTCTGGATCTTCTAAGGATGCTCTAAGTCATCAAACTTCCTATTCTGCCCCTGTCAGCAACGACATTTCTCAGTATGCGGAGCAACCCGGCCAGGCTAAGATACCCAATCTTCCGTCGACCCCTATTCAGCCAGGTCGAGCTTATGGTCCAGCCCCTCCTGTGACGGTCCCACCGGTTAAAGCTCCCCAGTACCCAGAACAGCAGTCGAGCTATGAAACTACCAAACCGTCTCCTTCTTACGAGGTTTCGCAGCATAACAGGCCGCATGAAAGCACCCAAACGCCAGCTGTTCCGGCTAAAAGCGATTCTCAGTGGGAAGCAGGAACCATTCCTTACGTACTGGAGAAACTGGGATTCAATTCATTCAACGACCTTTTCGTTCTGGCTGGAATTGAATCACTTATCGAGAAAGAAGGTACTATTACTACAATCGAACACTTACTTACCAGGATTTTAAACCATTGCTAAAGTAACTGGGTCCATAGCTCATATTTTACTGAATTCTTTGGTTAAGGTTCTAGTGTTTTGTAATTCAACTAACATTGTAGTTCCGGTAGATAATAATATTTCCATGAAAGTAACTTAACGGGAAGAAAGTTGAAACAAAGAATTTGATGGTACGGTAAAAAAACGGCTTTGAATTCGTTGACCTGATTTGCCCACTTTCACAAACATGAGAGAGCTGGGTGGCTGCTCTACATATCTTTGCAATTTGCTGAAGAATTTTATATTAGTAACAGTCTAAAAGTTATAAATGTTCCGGCCAGGTCCCATCACTGTGCTGGTCCCTCCCGATGCAGCATTCGACGCTTTGAGCAAGCGTTTCGGCGGTACCGAAGCAGCTTTGGAGCAGTTCGAAAAGCAGCCTGAAGCTTTAGTCTCGGTAACATGGCCACTTTTTGATGAACCTTATTAACACTTTCATAATTGTTTACCCAATAGGATATGTTATGTATTGTTCTTGTACATTTATAGCCCCTCAGAGGCAAAATTCCTGGTTCATGTACTTTCACAAGTGAAATTAGCGCTCTTTGCGTTAGGGCAAACCGGCTGAGAGAAAGCTGTTTGACTTGCGTGCCTCGTAAAAACTTTCGCAGTGGACAATCTTGAGTAACAAAAAATACCCTATAAAACTTGCAACAGCGACTTGATGATTAAGTTTTTATGAATTTCTTGCATTTCCTTTCGTCCTTTTTGTAAACAGAAGGGCTTTACAGTTAACCTGATTATCTGAGGAGCCATTTCACTCTTTCCGGCTGTAGGGTCTAGAACCGAAAAAAGGGATTTTGAATGGAAAGAAACTATGAATCATTGGAAGTTGATAATTTCATTTAGGCAGACATTACCAACCGATTTAAATGAAACTTTACTAGTGTATAGATTGCTAGCAGTTCTACAGTCAGTATTTTTTTAACGCTATATCTTTGAAAACGTGGGTAGCACAGGCGATGAACTCTTCCCCAACAAGAACCCTTTTTTTGCTGTAGGATGTACATACCAAACTTTGGTAAATTAATTCGTGCAATATTTCTACTCCATGCACAGTTGCTGAAAGCTCATATCATACCTGGAATCTACCCAGCGGAATCTTTGATCGATAACTACGTGAGCAGAAGTCTTCTTGGAACTCCTCTTCGGGTTAAGCACTTTGAAGCTGAGGATCATGAATGGAGACCGCTGCGAGTAAGTTTACCACAGCCCTACCGATACATGATATATTTCTCAAGTTTTTTTCATTTGTTAAGAGTTGATTTGGTATCAATTAAAGTAAACTTATGCTTGGATAATCAGGTGGTAACTGTAAACGGTGCCCGAGTGGTCCGTACGGGCATTCCTGCCAAGAACGGTCTCATCCACATCCTCGACAGGCCAATGTTTCCCGTTCCCTCGGCTGATATCTACACCAGTCTGAAAAACGATCCCGAACAGCGTTTTAAGACTCTGGTATCGGCCATCGAAACGGCTGGACTTGTTTACCAACTGGCTAACCCCTTGGGTATATTACATTTCAACTAAGTCAAACGGGTTAATCTAGATCGAAGTATAAACGAAGTCGACGTCCTTTAGATGGACCGTACACTCTGTTCGCTCCCACGGACAAGGCGTTTTCGTACGTTTCCAGCGCAGAGTTGATCCCGCTGTTCTCGAACCCTTACAAACTGGCCAAGCTGCTCCAGCGACACCTCGTCAAGGACCTGATCTACACGACAGGTTTGCAGGGATTCCAGAAGGCCTATGCTCTGGATTACGAACTACTGTACATCTACCACATGAAGGGTAAATGCTAATTTCAATCACCCCCTTTGACTTACATCGGGTAACCATTTGTTGTCGTTCTTTCACTCTCTAAACAGGAATGACGAAGGTGAACGGGGCCAGTTTTGTAGACTCTGACGTTACAACGTTGAACGGAGTGATTCATAGTATTGATTCTGTTCTGGGACTCTAAAAAGTAGATCTCTAGTCATATAAACTTTTCCTTTTGATCTTGTTTACTTTCTATTACTTCCAGAGTTTCATCTTTTCCAATAAAATTTGCCATTCTATGATACAGAGCAGAACGTATATACAGACAACTCGTTAAAATACACGGGGGTTACAACACTTACCGAAGGATAACCTGTTTTTATTAACTATAGCAAGTTAATTATTATTACGTTAATTTGAGCATCAGTAAGAATCAGTTACATTCGTGACAGTATTGCAAAGATAGTTCATCGGTTGCTCGTACAGTAATACCAGCATTCCTATTGGAGTTAAAGATTTTGATCGTAATCTTACTTTACTAATATTCCACAGAATACAGATGATATGCAGGCAACATATATAGTCAGATAGATAGACAGGTGGATGGATGGATAGATAGAAAAATAGATAGATAGATAGGTAGATAGACAATCAAACAGATAGATAGATTTAGGTAGGTATAGATAAAAGACGATATAGACAAGACAGAAAGGTAAAAGAAATGCTGTTAAAGAAGCTACTTGCATTGTTTGCTTGAAAGGAAGATCTGTACTGAGTTTACGCTATAGAATATTTTTTTTAGACCAAAGCACCAAACCAATTTATTATTGGTCATAAACATTTTATGTTTAACCGATCGAAAAACTAACTGATATTCAGATTTGAATTAACAATACACGCAGACATGCAATATTTAACTGGTATATATAAATCATGCACCCATAGTAATACCTTTAATGTAATTATAATATTAATATTACTTATTATATTATATCTATTATACGTATATCATTTATATTATATATATTACTATATTACTTTTATTATATATTACAATACCTGTATTAGTAGACCTGCTGGTTTTTGCACTATGCCAAACTGTGATATAACTTAGGGGTGCATAACAAGGTTAAGTGCGAATAACGGACCGAGCCGATGTTTCTTGTTTATCCTCTTATGAGATAAACAGCAGTAATCAACGCGAAGCCTAAGAGGATTTCAGCTATCCTGTGTCGTTTTTATTGCCGCAGCAACAGCACATCACTAAAGTTAATATTTTGTTTGAATATTGCACAAATAAGGAAATGCGTATAAACAGAGGATTAGACGAAGTTTACGTGATTAAGATTTATGATCTTTATTACCTTAACTTATAGAGTATTGAAATCTACACTCAATATTGGTAGTTGAGTAGTATGGAAAACAAAGGCGTGTTAGTTGATTATTAAACTTACGATACGTTTTTGCGTGCGAATACACAATACTTGGATGAAATGCCAACACCACGAGTACTACGCTATAAGGTGAAACTGTTGATATCAATTCGGGGCATTGATCTTTACGTCTAAACATTTCCGGTGAACTGAGAAACTTTCCGTAGTTTTCCAGTATTTAGTTCATTGATCCTCCACTAGATGGCTCTCATGGTTACGGCAAAACGACAGAAGCATTGCTGCTGCCTTGTGTCTTAATGGCTTTGGGTTTATAACTGTATTTCATGTTTCACTTCCTGTTATGAAATAATGAATCGGGAGTTTATTCCGATGCAAACTGCCCCAGTTCTGTATCTGAGACTTGATTGGTAAGC
>JAIQCU010000800.1:0-35051 GCA_022114935.1 Leptestheria dahalacensis
TTGAACTAACACTAATGACAACGGGTCCTTTGAGAGCTTTTTTCTGGTAAAAGATTTTTTGCGCTGGTTTCTGAATTTTTGGTGGTTCCTTTACTGAACGATTCACTACCGTGACCATATTGTTCGTTTTTTTTAAAGGTCAACAGCAAGTCATTTGTGCGGCGCTGAGTCATTAAGGTCACTGCGGCCGCCTGTTCCAGTCATTTGGAGTCGCCTATTCGTTTTCCTCCTCCAGAAAGGAGAGTCGTTAGAGGCGTATCAAGGCGACCGAGTCATCAAGCGACTCATCAGCTCGGGCTATTTCTAAACTAGCGACTCATACAGCGTTTCAGATTCAAAGTTCTCTTATCTCAGCGGATATAGAGTTCCTGGACTGAATTCCGGATGCGATCCCCATGCGGATTGATCCTTCCTGCTTAAAATCTACATGTGAAAATAGCAGATTTTCCGACTAGTTTCACTTTAACCGCTAATGTTAATTAGTTCTCGGTGGTTCCAATAAAGTCGCTATAAACGTGTCTACACTCGCCGGTCTTTTTTGCTCACAATGCAACTTTTTTTAATATTTAGATTTTCAAATAATATTCGCCGATTTCGATTACCCGTGAGTCGTCGATACCAAACGGATTCACTTGAAGTTGGACTTTTTTCTCAACTAGGTTGAATAGTGTACCAATCATCGGTACGCAGTTGGGACAAATTCAGTCGTACAATCGAAAAAGGGAACGACTTACTGCTAACTGTCTTGAACACAAGGGATCTGGATAACTGGGCGGATGTATAGATAGATAGGTAGGTGGGATAGATAGGGTGAAAGTCACTTAAATAGATAAATAAATATAGATATGTCGATACAGATAAGGTGGATAGATGGATAGTGAAGGAAGGTATAACCCATTAGTACGCAGTTGGATCACGTTCAATAGAAAGGCCGGGCGAAACCGAGTTGAGTCATGTATGACTCATTGATATGCAACTGGGTCGCACGCACGTGTAAAAAAAAGAGCGCGTAAAACTAAAGAATCTCGTCACGCACAGTTAATTTAATATTTAAGTTAACGGAGTAACTTTAAAAATCAGTAAAAAAAAACAGACATTAATTAGATATAGAATATTACGTAACTACGTCTTAACAACAGCAAATAACGTAAAAAAATGGTGAATAACAATTAATTGATAAAACTAATCAATGACAAACTAATTGGGATATATATTTTTTTAATTGTAAGGAGCTGAGATGGATCCAAACCGTATTTTGCCATCTTCACATCCCGTAATGACGATATTGTCGGCCACGGGGAGAATACAGTTGACCGCGTCCGGATGATCGCCAAAGGAATCGCTGTGATAGCCAAAGGATCCCCAGTCAAAGATGTACATCATGCCATTGCCCAATCCGGTGACTACTTTGTTGTCCTCTCGCACCAGTCCAACGCAGTTCATCTCCGATTCATACAGTTCCGACTAGTGTAGAAAAAATAAAGAAATAAATACGAAACAAGACTGAAATTGAAACACAAATAATGTAAGGCAGAAAAATACCCCACTTTATTTTTAATATTATAACAATTAGAAAAGCCACAGATACGTTTACTACTTCAAGTCCAATTCCATAACATAAACATCTAATTAAGTTAACTCAAGGTCATAAGCTAGAAGTGAAAAGCAGCTAGAAATTAATTTCCCAATTATATTTATTTTTAATTAAACTGGGTTAATTAAATACCTGAGTATCCATTTTCTTGGCTCTGGTGTTGAAAGCAGTCAGCGTTCCCTCGCCAGAAGTGCAAAGGAGAAGACGCCCGTTCGAGTCGGTCGTCATGCTACTGACGAACTCTTCCATCTCCTTGAACTCGATAACCGGCTTACCCGTGGACCGTCGCAAATCCCAAACTTGCAATTCGTAAATTCATTAAATTAAATTAACTTACATTGTTCAATCAAAGTTACGTGTATTACGTTAACTACATAATACAAATTTGAGGAAAAATTTAATGTTGAATTTTACCTTTGACAACTCCGTCATCATCTCCCGAAGCCCATACGTTGGGATCCATACACAGTAGACTGTACACAGGTGACCTGAACCACACGAATGTTTTATTTTTTTCCAACTCGTAAAAACTTAACGTTGATTTAGAAATTAGCTACTCAGGTACTTACGAATGCGCTTTGGCAAACTTGTCCCGAACTTTGCCCGTCTCGACGTCGACAATGCAGACGCTCTTGTCTCGTGACGCGGTAAACAGCAAGTTTCCCTCCTCGCTAAACTGAATAGCTCTTATGGCTTTCTTGTGATGCGTCAGGTGCTGCTCGACTTCCGTTTCTTCGTTATCGTACCTGTAGATGTACACGTGACCCTCGATGGTGCCGATCGCGAGAAGTTCTTCGTCAGGATGAAACTTTATGTCGACAACCATGTCATCTAAATGGATGTCGGGTGGTCTCGTTCTCTCTAAGGGTTCTGCGGCTTTCTTGATGGCCTCCACGACCTCGTCGTCCTCCTTTTCTTCCCGTCCTTCCATTAGATCTTCTATCGTTTCCGCGTCTTCAGCCCCCGAGTCTTCAGTTTCCCAATCGTCTTCGTTAGACTCCTCCTCGTCCTGTTCTTCGTCCTCATCTTCAATGTCCGAGTCGTCATCTCTCAATTTCATAATTTCCTCCTTTAGGGCCTCAACAGCCGGGTTGAGCTTCGTCACTTTGGGTGGTCGCAGGATTCCTTTGGCCTGGGACAGGTAGAGTTGTTCCTCGTCGCTCGAGTCGGAATCATCATTGGACTCGACTGCCTCCTCCTCCACCTCCTCCCTGGAATCAGGTGGTGAATCTTCGAGCACAGGTTTCTTCTGAGGTGTTTTAATTTGTTTAACCTTCCACTTCTTGGTGGAAACAGGCGCTGGTTTGATAATAGGTTTTGACTTTTTATTTTGCTTCTTTTTTCGCTTTCTTGGGTTTTCTGATTGCTGTCTGGATGCTGCTGCTGATCCGCCCTCCTTGGCTACTGGATTCGGTTTCATTTTCGTAACAGTTAATAAAAATTTAAGATGTTAGTGACGTATTCCTTGTTTTCATAACTCTGACAGCGAGACCCGGTAAAACACGTTGTTTCCTGATTTCCGTCTGCTAGTTTTCAAATAACAAATGTGCGATACAGCATTGCCAGATCGCAAGTATTAAGTATATTGTATTAAATTAGCATGACATACCGTATTACATTATTTTAAACTTAAAAGTAATGTCAAATCTTTTAAAATTAAAACACAAAATTTACGTAAAACTATATAAGCACTAAACTATTCTTTTACTGGAATAAATTTGAACAGCTAGATGCGTACAAGTTATTTTTAATGGTTATTAGTGCCGACCAAGTTATTTGTTTACGTTTCAAAAGTTACAAATCGTTAACAGGATTGGTAAAACCTTAATAGTTTACAAATTACAATAATGTTGATCTCTATAGTTAAACAGAATATCGATCTCTCGTTTATAAAGCCGACTTAAAGCGTACACAGAAGTAGTAGCTGATGATTCATACAAGAGAATCCAGCAAAAAACGTTAATTACGTATTTCCTTTGAAAGAGACCAGTTAAAACAACATTTAGTTGGTGACAGTACGCAATAATACTCATTTATAGACACGATTAATCGGTCGTTAACCAAAATAACAGAATTTAGAACCCGAATAACATGGGCCTATCAGACTACATCTTTTCCTACGTCGCGTAACAGAACTTTTAAAGATAACTTTGCAAGCATTAGAATGCGATTACGTAACAGGCGTTTACTATTGTAAAAAGACAGACTGTTGCGTGTCTGCTGTTTGGCAAACATACGGGAAGACTCGTGCTGTAATATGTTCCCCTATCTCCTCTGTACTATTTATCATTATTACTATTATTATGTTGTCATATAGGCAGGACATCATTTGTTCGTCTTACCTTCCCATTCTGCTGTGTGATATTATAGATAGGGTGTGCGCTTTTTTTTATAATGCCAATTACCCCCAACAGACTTGTAATATAACAATATAATTAAACTGAATCATTTCATATATTATAGGCTAAAAGGGTAGATTAACACTCATTCCTTCTACAGGACGCATCACGTGTCATAACGCACATGCGCAAACAATATGCAATGGGATATGTGCGTAGAATTACGTCATATGACTCAATAATTCATATGATTTACAATGACGCAGAAATGAAGGTGCAGCATATACGTTATATGATCCAGTTCCCAGTTCGTATAATGCGAGGGGTTCGTTCTCGGGTTCATCAGTCGTAAGAATCACGCAATGATTCTTGACTACGTACACCTGAAATGGAGTAGCGAGCCCCTTCGAACAAAGTGAGTCATTATCGCGCAACTGAGCCATGCGCAGTGGAAACGCACAGGCGAAAGGAAGTTACGAGTGAGCCCGACTCAGGCGACCAAAATGTCGATGACTCACACTGATAACTTTGTATGGGATTCAACTGCTAGATTCTTTCAATGTGAATTCAAACATTAAACTTAATCATTAAATGTACAAATGTTATGCAATAACAGTTTATATACAGCATTATTGTTAAGTATAGTCAACGCGAATGAGATTTATAATAGAGATTTCGCCCTAAGTTTCGGGCAGGAATGACAACTTAAAAGTATTGAGTGTTCTGTAGAAAATGAAATACTTAATTTCAGATTTTGCTCATGAAATATGATTGACGGTCACAGCACTTTCCATTCAGGGAATCAATAATTGAGTGGAGTGGAAATGGTCTTGCGTCATTCTTCCTTACTCACGCGCCCGTCCTCGTTTCTGTTGTGCGTCATTCGTGACACACGTCTTTAAGTTTCAGTCTTTTTGAGAGCAATATGTTTAACGTAGGTTTGCTGCCAGTATATTACCATCGCGTGTATTCATAAACCGATTAATGTACATATTTTAAATCGAAAATTAGTGGTTATGGAATGTAATCGAAGAAACACTTTTTGTCGTACGAAAAGTGGGAACGAAAGGAAAGCAAAAGAAAGAGAGAGAAAGAGAGGGAAACGCAGGAGTGATAAATGGAAAACCAGTGAGTCATCGTCTGCCCTTGGGGAGTCAGTTGAAAAAGAGTCATGGCAGAATGCGAGTCATTGATCCGAAAAGCGCTGCGGAAAGGCAGGGGGGTGCGCAACTTACATAAAACTAAGAAATCGCATGGTTTCTACCCTCTTCCGTTCAAAGTTAAATTATATCCATAAATTACCACGATAGTGGAGTAAATTATATTTGATCAACTTTAAGATAAGAATGGCATTGAATCTATAGTATATAGAATCTATATATGAATCTGTATTGAAGAGTTGATTCTAACTCACTTTAGGCTGTGAAATTGTAAAAATTCGATTAGAAACAGTAAGCTTAATACACAGAGGATGAAACGGTTGCGAACCCCTGTTCAAGTCATGAGCGGCCCCGCGGGGGAAAAAACGCGAGTCATGCTAGCGTCATTAAATGAGTCATTCCCTGGTCACGTCCATACTCGCCGAGAATCGTTTTAGAAAGCATAGTATTTCCACTTCACGGTTCAGATTCGACAACTCTCCAGTTGCATTTTATCATTAATGCCATTTCCCAGGTTGTTTTTCACCAATATCGTACCATTTCAGTAAAAGGATTATCTTATAAGAAGTAAAAAAAAGTAATTGATTATGAAGGAAGTAAACGATACAGATGTTCAAAGAGGTGAAACACTGAAGTACAGATCCCTGAGTCACGAGGACAGCGGGCGAGAGTCATTTGTTCTGTGCGCGGCCAGGGCCTTGAGTTCAGTTCACCAGCCGGACGCAAACGAGTAACCAAACAACAGAATTTCCCACCTCTGGTTCGTAGCAGACGCCAGACGCCACTGTACATAATCGCTATTTGAATTCACAGACTTTTCAATTAACCCAATATTGAATACTTTCGTCAATATAGAAACTTGTTTTTTTAAACATAAAATAGCAAGCGCGGTGTTAAATCGGATTGAACTTTTTTTGGGGAGGTAAGAAGACCTGCACTGTTGTTTTTGTATACAACACAACAAGTCCTTAAAGTCACTCATGCCATGTTGTTTTTGTGTAGAAAACAATGGCCGTCCCCACGACAGTGGGACTCGGGAACGAGTTCTTCAAGGAGCTCCAGCGCCAGCATCACGTTTACCTACCGCCACACGTGGAGAACATTTTGAAGAAGATGGGTTACTACTGTCACAGAAGTTTGGCCAAACTGAACAGCGAAAAGTTTCAGGAGATCGAGTCCATCATGGTGAACGTGTTTGGGTCGGATCGGTTTTTCAATAACATGACGGAGTACGAGAAGATCGAGCTATTCGGGCCGATTTTCGCCGCGTGTCCGACAACATTTCAGCTCTTGCCAGGAGAACGTGATTTAATACTAGCCGCCATTGAAGCGTCAAAGAAAGTTATTCAAAAAATGGATACGCCAAAAGTAAAGAGCAAACGACAAGCACAGGTGTCGACGACGAGTTTTGAAGGTCCTCCCCCCGTAGCTTCCCCATCAACGTCAGTCATGGTTCCGACGACTTACGAAAGCATCGTATCTACAGTTAAACCAGAAGCGTCGCCCCGACGGGCTGGACGATCATTAGACTCGTTAGTTGTTAACTGGATCAAGAACTGCACAAAGAAGCTCGACTTTACTGCCAACGACTACGTCGCAACAGAAGAAGGCGATAAGGGCAAGGTACAGTGTCTCTTATGCAAGACGGTCAAAATTTCCATCACAAAAGACAGCAAAGGCTACTGGAAGCTAGCCAACTTCTCACGACACGTCGTCCTCCACCATTCGGCCAATCCGTCAAACTACGACAACCATCTGCAGAGGTTAATGGCCAATTTAGATCCCGCCCACGACAAGATGGCCGAGCAAGAAACAGGTTCCGAGGACGACGGGCACGATTCTCAGCTGATGGACCATTCACTTCACGTCCCGATAGTCGAGCTGAGCGAACCCGCAGAAGATGAGGTTTACTATCCCGAAGTGATCACCCCAGACAGAGCCAGTATCAAGATGGAACGAGCACAGAGCACGGGGCGCATCTCGGTCAAGCGTACCTTAACAGGTATCCAACAGTTTCCTACATTCTGGTCACTTGAAACATAAATATCATTATTATTTTAATTTGATAATGTGTTAATGTGCAGACTATCACGAGGAACGGGATGTCAAACAACCACGTCCCGACATGTACATGGACTCGCGCGGGACGAAGTCGCAACAACAAGAGCACTACTTTGAAGAGAGGGACGTTAAAGTACCGCCGGAGGATCTAATCATGTCCCGGCAGGAGCAGGACGATGGCCCGCCAGAGATACTACGCCAGCTGGAACTGTTAAACAAAAGTGCCAGCGGCTACATGAAGCACCAGTCGCACTGACGAAAACCGAGTCTTCGCCAGCCGGTTCTGTACAAAATAAAACCCAAAACGACTACATTTCTTTGTTCTTCACCGTGGTGGGAATGCACTAATAGGCCAGATGGGCCACAAAGACAATTATTTGTCCCTTAAAAAATCATATATAGATATATCTATTTATACTCATTGTGTTTTGGAATAAATATTTTAGCTTCCCGATGCATTCCTGTTTGGCGGGAGAGTGAGGGGGGGGACCAGATCAAGCACAAACAAATGTAGTCCGAACAGGAACGTTGTCGAGCCTTTGCTGTCAGTGCAGGGACAATATGCGACCCTGAAAAACGTCAAATCGACTGCCCCTTTTCTTATCGACGATCTGTTTAGTGCGATTGAAAGAGGAAGCGAGGACCCTAGTACAACTTTACCAATGTCAAGCACTTTTTTTAAAATATGAGATGAATTATCTAAATTGTCTATTTGGTTTCTGATTGTTTTCTAAATCGTTCCGAATATGAAATTGTGAAATCCACTGAGTTAACGCATTTGCCTCGCTCGCTATTTTTACTATTTTTTTGCAGCGCCTGTGATAAGTTTTCTTATACACAGTATCGCAGGCTGGATATATGTTCCGTGGACAATTTCCTTGTTTGTTTTTACATTTTATTACGTGGCGAATACATTTACATGAATGCTATAATCTCACGAGCAAGAATGTAATAAATTGATTAAATTTAATCCTACCTACGCGGTAGAACTGAAAACCTGTCGGTACGTTTTTGTATTTATTTTTTATTATTTGGTTGGGGTAGTCGAGAAACAGTTAGCAAGAACAATGCTGCCTCATTAAGCCAACAAGACGTAACCAAACAACATATATCAAACTGGTTATGTCTTTTCAGAATCCAAAACTAAAATAGGAATTTCTTTTATGAAGTCACACGTGTAACTTTTAATGTTTTTCCTGCGTTAATCAGTTCCAGTAATTAGTTTGAATTAGTATACAGTAAAGTCAGAAGTGAAGTAAAGGTTATAGGAATTACGAATAACTAATTAACATAGCCTGAGGGCAAAAGCCAAGCCAGGGGTATCCATTACTGCGTTTACTAAGGTCATATTAGTGGTTAACCTATTATCCTTTCTAAATAAAGCTGTTCTATCTTTACGGTTTAGTTCATTTAAGTTAATCAATTTAAATTTTCTAAGAGAAGTGTGTGATATCAGGTTTTAAGGATGAAGGTGATGCGTACGTCGGCTGTTGAAATCAGCCAATATATAGTTTCAAAGGATTCTTCAGATTGGTTAAGGAAAACCTGCCTACTATCAAAGACCTCTTCTAATTGGTTAAGAGGAAGAGTTGGCGGGAACAAAGTTCAGTTACGCGCGAGTCGGCGCGGGAGGAGGTCATGGCCCAAGACGCTCTTGAACTTTCCTGTTTCTTCCGAATTCAAAGCGCCCTGATTGAATTTTCCTCAAAGTGTTCTGTGACTGAAATCTCGTTACTGAATAAGCTAATGTTGGCAATAGAAACACCGTCAAAATCTATCATTGAAAAGCGGATGTATCCCGAGGACCTGGCAGATGAGAAAATATGGCTGTTGAATTCTCACGCGGTGCAGCTTAAAGTCACGATGAGTGGATTACGAGCCGGTAGGTTTACGTCCGGAAGTGTTGAGCGAGTCGTGCGTGAGTCATGCATGACGGAAAATGAATCAACCCTTGATATATTTACTTTTTATGAAGCTTTATTGACAACTTAATGTCGGATGAAGTTGGTTTATACTATGCGTAGATCAACTGGTGTGTTCACTCTTGCACGTATTGTTTATGCAATTGAAGTGTATATGTTAACATTTACTATCAATCCATCTTATCAACAAGATAGATTGGAGATGCTTATAAAATCATTAGGTTAATCATTTAACAGTCTGCTTATGGGATTATACAATCAAAGAACAGACGTTGTGAATATCACATAGTTCACGTGAGTTTTATGAAATCTTCACACTAGATTAAAGTACACTAGTGATATTCGAGTACTTAATTATTGGTTTGATTCTTAATATTTTAATCTAAACCATAATACTAATTAACTATATTCTGATGCGAATTCATAGGCCCCTTTTATACGATATATATTGATACCAAGACAGCGAAACTAGCAACAGGAAGATATTTTTTTTAAAGAAAGCGAATCAATAATCAGTCGGATTCCTATACAAACTTTGCTTATATCTACTCACTGTCCTTTCAATTTAGCTGGAAATCTTATAATGCATCAAACAATTTTCAGTTAACTTAATTCATTTCACCAAAAGTTCGATCGCAACGTCAATCGTCAATCGCTGAAAATACTATAAATAGACATTCATTGAACAAATAAGGAATTTTACCGAATGGACTTGAAGAGGAAGGAAGATATAAACGGTTGTGATTAGAGGCAATTTGCTGGCGCAGTCATCTGCGGTCGTTGCATCTATAGAGTTTTACAGGTACAAGTTATAACGGTTTATTGCCTACGATGTACAGTACTATATTTGAAGTATTAAGAATTCCTCTGGAAACTATATTCTCTTCGCGCTCTATGCACTCCAGTGTGAATTTTCTCTGTACAGGCCAACAGGTGGTCAACGTTAACTGGACTCTCTGGCCGTTGTGTATGTGTGTGTGTGTGTACCAATCAAATCGCTGTTTACACATATGAAACTCACACAGCTACAAGCATTGATTGCCAGTCGCTGGGCTCTTCTTTAAGAAGCCAGTTGTGTTATTGTCTCTCTCTCTCTCTCTTAAATCGAGTTGGATTTGTTAATTGTAATTAAGTTATCTATCGAGAGTATCAGAAAACTGAAATGGCCGATAATCCTAGCAAGGACTCGACGGCCAGCGAGGATCACGTTGGTGTTAAGGCGAACAAGAAAGCTAGCGCTGCTGACCATCAACACAAGAAACACCGCAAGAATTCTGAACAGAAATCCGAGGTTAAAGGTCACGCCAAGAGCAAGCACAAACACAGCAAGAATGGAGATACCGAAGTGCTGGTACATGGAGTTGTTGCCAATCCAGGTAAGCTTGATTACGTTTATTGAATTAAAATTAAAATTAAAATTAGCACAGTTATTGATTGGAAAGTAAATTAATCTAGAATGTGATTGTCCTCATTGCTTAACAGCAAATTTTCCAGTTTTTTTCTACTTTTGTTGGCGTTTGTCTCTCCACCATTCTCATCTAGTTCTGTAGAATCGTTTCTCCCAAAAATGTGATTCGCCATGACTATCTATGACGTCATCGTGACTCAAAGACTCACGACTCACCATGACTGAAATTGCATCACTGGGTTACTCAACTCCAAATGACGACCATATAGCGATCCATATGAAGACCCAAATGTCGTATATGAGTCGACACGACTTTTGACGCTCTTTCCAACGGCGGTCGACTCGATCGCGTACCTATATGTGTCGTATATGAGTCGACTCGACTTTTGACGCCCTTTTCACCGGCGCTTGACTCGATCGCGTACCTATATGTGTCGTATATGAGTCGACTCGACTTTTGACGCCCTTTTCACCGGCGCTTGACTCGATCGCGTACCTATGTGTCGTATATGAGTCGAGTTGATATTTCGCCCTCTTTTCGGTTAGCAATTTTTTTTCCGACTTGTGAATAACGATACAAATTACCTTCATTTGATTGCAATACGCAAGTAGCGACTGTAAAAAAAGCAATTTTTTCAGCTAAAACTGTTTTGAAACTGAATCTAAAGTACCTCAGGCAAAGCTAGGTTAGCTAAATCAGACCACTGCGAGAGGCTTTAAAATGGCGAACACCAAAACTTAAATTTCACGACGAAATACTTAAGTACTATGTTGCAGGAAAGGAAGCACGGGAGACAAACTATTCCTCAATACGAGGGTATAGTACAATGTTTAAGTTACTATTTTATTTATTAAATTATTTATGTGTATTAAGATAATAAAGTTTCAGTTTATTGTTTTTTAATTGTTCCTTTAAGGTATTCGTTCTCCTAAACAGAGTACTGAATTTACGGGTTATATATATATATATGTATATAAATATATATACATCAATATGAGTACAATTAATATTTATTGTATTTTCAATTCATTAATGGAACTGCGGTTAATTGCGAGTTAACTGCAAATTAAATATAACTCTTTAATATCTTAATTTATCTACGATGTATCAGAAGCTAATATAATAAATTGTATTTTTTTATTTCAGTATAATACGCTTTGTTGATTTCGTTTGAAGAAAGATTTACTTGTGCAAATATGCGTGTAAGCATAGTTACAAATTATAGCGTAAAATTGTATTAGGATACCTCTTAACAGATTAATGTTAAGCAATGATTAAGTGTTGATATTATGAAAAAAATAATTTGAAGCATTACCGTGTTATTATTAAGGTTCCCAATATATTGACATTCCACTGAAAAATAACTGGGCCTTATAAATCTTAAAGTTAAGCATGAATAAATTATAATGCACTTAAGACTTAAGTTACTATGCTATCTGTACTCAATAACTACCTACTGTAACAAACCCCATAGAGTGTATCAGATACTAATCTAACTGAACCAATAGGTTATTATTGAGGTTATCAATGTATTGGCATTCCAGTGAGAAATAACTGGGTCTTATCCATTATAAGGTTATAAAGCATGAGTAAATTATAATGCACTTAAGTTACTTTACTACAGTTATGTTTACCTGTACTCATTACCTACCTACTAAGTTTGCAACAGGCCCCATAGAATGTATCAGATACTAATCCAACTTAAAAGTATGCATGTTATAATTGAGGTTATCCATGTATCGGTATTTCCTATACAGAACTAATTGGGCCTTACAGATAAATAAGGTGACTAGGTTAAGCATGAAGTTTTCAAAAGAGGAGAGGTAGGGGGGTAGAGGGTGGACCAGGAAATAACATGTCGATGATATGTACCGAGTGGCAAGGCAAGTAGGGCGGCCGATATATGGCTGGTCGAATGGCTTCTGGCCACGTGACCGAGTTCTTTGTGTTGACTTGAGCGTGTCCTGTGGCGCTATGAACTCGAATGAAGCTGTCTCTCTCTCTCTTGTTCTTTAATGTTCAACCGGTGATTCGACAACAATAGGCCAGTATGTCCAACCACATCGGACAAGACACACATGGCTATTGTTAATTGCAGGTCGTTAACATCGTTAAGAAATTCAACAGGGGAATTGAATCCAATTTTGAATTCAAACTGAAAATACTGGAAAAGGGGCGGGGAGAGAAATGAATAACACCGAAGGAACTACTGAAGATTTTCACAAATTATCGCTTCGATCGGATTTGACAAGTGCGAGCGTTAAAGGTACGATTTTAAGTTGAATTGAAAGAGTTTCGCCACTTTATCTTTAAAAAGGAATGCTGTGTTAACTGCCCCTTCTATAAATTATTTCGATGGAATTTAAATATTTATTTCAATTACTTCGATGTTGTAAATAGCTTCTTAAAATAGTTCTTGTAAATCCGTTTTAAAAAGCTGTACGATTTCGTATGACTCACCTAATGTTAGATGTTAATGACTAATGCAGAATATGTCAATTTGTCAATTTCATTACATTCTATATAATGTCCATCATTTTAAATACGCCGTTCAAAATTTACAATTTTATTTGAGGAATTATTGTAAATTATCGTTTATTGCATTATATATTATACCTTAAACAGTTAAATAACAATGCTGTACACTGGCGTATTAACCATGAATTCGTACCTATTATCATCTGTTATAACTCGGTCATAACCGTTAGTCTAATGTAACCCAAGAGATTGTGTATCTCATTAAACTATCACTTAATTGTCATAACTAATATTCATTTTATCAAGTCACTTGTGTCATTTGGGGAAGTGAACTCTTCGAAAAATTACAACAAAATTAACTCGTACTGTATGAAGTTAGTTATAGTAGTTATATAGATAGCGAGAAAAATAGCGAGATGGTAAATAGATAGGTAGACGGATAAATCAATTGATAGACGATTAGATAGAGAGTCAGACAGATTAATAGACAGATAGATAGACAAACTGATAGGCTAACAGACAGTTACATGGATACATTGATGGATAGTTAGACAGATATCTATCTATCTACATGCATATATAGATAGATAGATGAATAGATAGACACATAGTCAGTCAGGCAGACAGATAGATAGACAAATAAATAGCTAGTTTTCTTGATATGCTTAGCTCTTATTGTATTAAGATAGTTATAGTAGTTATAGATAAATAGGCACTCAGAAAGATGGATAGATAGATAGAAGGGTAGACAGGTAGACAGATAGATAAATAGGTACGGAAATAGGTAGGTAGATAGATGGATGGACAGATAGATTAATACATAGCTAGATAGACAGTTAGAGGGATAGTTAAATCGATAGACAGATAGATAGAGAACCACGGAGACTTATAATCTGCTATGGACGAGCTAAAACTAAAAGGGACAGTTAACACAGCAAAGTTTGCCTAACACCAATCCTCATATACCAATGCACATACGCGAGCAGCAGAAAAACTGGGTGACTCGTCGTCATTGGTGCCGTGCAGCGTGCGTGACGTCATCGTAGTATTTGAATCACTGGAGCGTTCCACTGAGAGCAAAGACTGCGCGCCACCGCAGGCTGGAACCGATCCGGTTGCCCGTCTCCATCACAACAACCAGTCGAGCAAATCCGCCACGCAATCACCGGCAGTCGGTCACCAAAACACGAGTCAACAGCGACCGTCCAAATCGAATAGTAACATCGTCAGCCGTGATGACGTGATAAGCGAATGTCCGTTGCATCCGAAAGAATATTACGAAGGTTATTTCAAAACGCGCGCCCTTAAGAACGACGGTGCTGCAGCAAGCCCGCAGCGTCGAGGATGTAAGAACTTACCGAGTTAATTAAATTAAAATATCACAGGGAAATTAACTTTAATTTTCATTGCATAATATTTAAGATTAATTAAAAATAACTATCATTTATAAAAATACAAATTTTGTGATTCAAAACAGTTTATTGTATTATTTAAATCACGGCAATTTTTTTACCCAGTCGAATCTTAATTCTATTCAATTAATTTTACAATCAATGTCAATTTGCTTGAAGGGTGAAGTGAAACTGAAATTAAGAGATTTCAGAAATTATTTCATAAAATGTAATTAGTGATACTAGGATACTTTTGAATTACTGGTATTAATCTATGATCTATGTGACCACTTTTTGACATGTTATCGTCATAAAACATTATACTTCAATCGATTATTGAAAGTTACCAAAGCAATAGGGAAATAAAGAATCTTGATCGTGGGATTCTCTTACATTTAACATGAAGTCACAGGAATGTAAACGCGCATGTTGAATGGTCGAATAGTGGTTTAACTGTTGATTAATTTTCCAGACATTGTCCGATGAAACGGTATTGAGAATCTCACACGGTAAAAGCGGTTGCCATACGGTCTTTTATCAGTTCTGTACCGTTATAACTTCCCTTTTATTGCAACTACTGCTGCGTAGATAATTCAGTTAATTAACGATCTTTGCGGTTAATTTTTTTATACATATAATTTCTGAACTAAGGTGATGGTTGTAGTGGTAATCATAACGGCTTTACGGAAAAATTAACTAATTTTAACTTAATTTCAGTTAACTAGTTTGTATAACTTAACACTATAATGTTATTTATGTAATATTTAGGGGTATGTTTTTGCTTATTCAGTTACTTCATGGTATGATGTGGTTAATTACTTGATAATTACTTGATAATTACTTGATAATTAATTGATTCCCATTGATTTTTAAAGCTTATATGGAGCAAGCTGAGCGCGATTCCCTCGACGGTCAATTCCCGAGTTCTCTACCCATAAAGAGCAAAGACTCCGAGGAATTGCGCAGTAAGGATAGCAAGGATCCGAAACTATCCAAGAAGGAAACACCACCGGTCCTCTCAGGAATCATGAAAAGCAAGAGGAAGAGCGAATCCAAATCGGCATCTTGGCCTGTCGACAAGGAGCCTTTGTGAGTTGGTTTTCTTGAAATCGTACAGAAAACTGGATTAGATTAAACTTAACTTGTATTGTATCGAAGTTAAAGTCATGCATAAAGGGTTAAGTTATAGTATATTATAATATATAAAGCCTAGGAATAGTAATCAATTAACTAAATGTCAGGATCTCATTTTAAGAGTGGCTTCCTAAGATATCAAACAAGACTGTATCTTTAACTTAACGTTAATTAACCTATAATATGACAAGATTTAGCTTAAGTTTTCTCTAATTTCAAATTTTTGTCAACTCAAATATATACTAATAATATAATAATAGACTTAATGCTTATTGTATTTGACTGAAATTCTATCTAAAACCAATATACTAGACAGTTTTCCTTGTATGATTTCCTAATAGATATCCTAATATACTCTAATGGCTTTTCTTTAAATAAGTGTAATTGTATTAAGTGGATGTGTTTATGTTGATAGCAATCAACTGTGGGTGGCGTTAAGCGCCCTGTACGGGAAAGCGGTGGTGGTCCTCATGCTGGCCTTCTGTCTCACCGAAGTTATGGACAACTCTTTCGCGCCGCTTACATTCCAGGTAAACTTTCAACCAAACTTAAATATTATCACAACTAAAGTGTTAAACTTTGATAGAATTAGCTAACTGTGATGTTCATTACAAAATAATTAAAATTTTTGAATGTAATAGGAGGTTTTCGACTTGAAGTTTAGCCACGTATCAATTGTATAAATTTAGTTCCTAGATCAATCAAGATTGAATATTCCCAGACTTTAAATTATAGATATTATTAATTACATAAATGTATTGTATGATTAATATTAACTCATTGTACTTGATGTTTCTCAAGGGCGTGTTTCTGATTTACCTCTACGTGGGCAGCATTCTGGCCATCACGTGCATTTACGTCACGCTGCTTCTCGATCACTGCCCGTCGGTGACCCGCTCGCGGGAGAACTTGACCTCGTCCGACTTGGAAACGGGATCCATGTCGTCGTTCGACACGCTGCGACGTGCTCACATCTCCCGCTCCAAGACCCCGAGAACCTCGTTTTACCTCAGGATTGGTGCCCTGGGTAAGCCATTCAATACTTTTCGACATTCAGAATTTAAATTTCCAACATCATAGATCTGAATTTCAAAAGTTAAAAATGAACCAAACAACTTTGATAATTCATTAGCTGAATCACTTGGTTCAACATTAACTGTTTCACGTGATGAAAGTTGTAAGTTAACAAACTACTTCGATAAAATAGCATTAGATTTCACTGGATTCACTTCAAGTTAAATGAAAATGGAAAAAAGTGAAGCAGGAAGCAAATATTTTCCACATGTCGATTGCAGCGCCATCTAGCGGCAGATTAAGTAAACTGAATTAATATTATTATTCGTTTTACAAAAATATATAATTATTATCATCT
Organism: Leptestheria dahalacensis; assembly: GCA_022114935.1. Taxonomy (NCBI): domain Eukaryota; kingdom Metazoa; phylum Arthropoda; class Branchiopoda; order Diplostraca; family Leptestheriidae; genus Leptestheria; species Leptestheria dahalacensis. The sequence goes on from JAIQCU010000800.1 coordinate 16,861, forward strand.
TTACTCTACTGTATTTTGCGCTTAATAAATTAATCACAATTTCTAATAAAATTAAGTTTTACTTGATCACTAGTATTAAGACGAATCATTTATAATAAATAGAATATAAAATATAATATATAAAATAGAATATGATTTGTACCAATATTACGATGAAATGTTATTGTAGTATTCGGACTTGCCACGCTGATATTCAACGGACTGGAGATCGGCATGCACGCCACGATGAGCTCCAAGTGCGTCAACGAGATCCTCTTCGCTCATCCGATCCTCCAGGCGCTGTTCACTTTCCTCCAGATGCACTTCCTCTTTGTCAACTCGGAAGTACTGGTCGAGAAATTCGGTATGTTGGCTCGTTTCGGATTCATCCATCTGGCCGCTACCAACGTCGCCATGTGGATCCGCACCGTCGTCTGGGAATCCGCCAACGAGTGGATCCATTACCTCTATCATCAGAATCAGCTGGGAAGGAATTCCGGCGATTCTTCCGCAATCCAAACACTTCAGCTGAAAGGATATCCATCCTATATGACCGGGCTGGATTACAGCTACTTTAACGACGATGATACTGCGCCTGCTTCTAATAACCTAGATTACATCGCTGGTAATTAGCAGATTTGATTAAGTTAAATACTCTTTTCATCATCGATATGACTTTTGTTGAACAAACATTCAAATAGTAAAGTGAATTAGTAAATATTGAATGATTGGTTAATTGGATTTTAGCATCCGAAGTGAGTGGACCGGTAGCTTGCAATAGCACATTCAGCGTGATTAGCGAACCGCATATTCGCTATATGGTTTCCCTCTACGAGTGTTTCAACGACAACACCTTGGGCAAGATCTGGACTTCTTCGATGTCTTACATGTTCCCCTTCCTCGTTGAATACAAGTAACTTGATTATCATTTCACACAACTACTGCGTACCTTACGTAACGGAACGGTTAGATTAATATCCGCATAAACAGTTAATTAGAGTTAGATTGCGACTTTAAACAATCCCAATGTTATGTGAAGCTGATTAAAGTTAATTTTCAATCTGTAGTTTGATTGCTGCGGCCGTTGCTTACATCATGTGGCGATCGGTGGGGAAAGCCAAGCATCACAAAAAGGACGTCGCCGGACGCAAATCCATCGACTCGGGCTCGAAACTGTCGGAGATGCAGCGCAAGGGCTACTGGAGAGTCGATTGCCAGAGTGCCAGCAAGGGTCTCTTCCTGGGGCTGCTGTGTCTGGTCGGTGGGATCATCGTTCTCATCATCTTCTTCGTCATGAAAGGCAACACTGAGTTCAGAGACCAACTCTTCTGGATCTCGACTGGAACGCAGAGCGTCATTCTGATGGTGGCTTGCGTGTTGACCTGTTTCGGTTTCGTCCAGCTGCCCAAATTGTCGCTGTCGGATCGGAAACCGCTGAACCTGGACAGGCTGCTGGCTAATGTGTCTACCTATGGAGTTTATATCTTCGCTATTTTCGGTAAATACTGTACTCAAATCTACAATGAGTATTTTAAGTATATTTAAGTGTTATTAGTATTTTTGTTTGGTGTTATATATTAATAGTATTAACACATGTAGTAATAGTAATATTATTAAGTAGTATGGATATTAGCTATGTAAGATGTTATGCGGTTTGATATAATGTGGTCAAAATGTACCGTAAATGTAATCATGAACAAGTATTATTTGTTTAATTGAAGTATGTAACATTTTATCAGTATGCGGGATGTGTTAAGACTGAGTTTAATTCATCATTCGATAATGCAGAGTAAACTACTTACGATGGATAGATAGATAGACAGATAGATAGATAGATGGATAGATAGATAGATAGGCAGACAGACAGACAGATAGATAGATGGATAGATAGATAGATAGGCAGACAGACAGACAGATAGATGGGTAGATAGATAGACAGATAGATAAGTAGACAGACAGATAGATAGGTAGATAGATAGATAGACAGACAGACAGATAGATAGATAGATAGGTAGACAGACAGTTAGATAGATAGATAGATGGATAGATTGAGAGATAGGTAGACTGATAATGGATATTCCACTAAGGAAATCTTCCACGCTGCTCAAATTTAAGTCTTATCTTATTAAACTTTATGTCAATTAATGTTTGATGAATATATTGGTTTGTTTTTTTANCGTAGTCAGATACACAAATAGACAGATAGATAGATAGATAGATAGATAGATAGATAGATAGACAGATAAACAGATAGATAGATAGATAACTAAAACTGTGCTATAACTTTTTAGTTTATGTTTATTCAAACAGTTTCCTGCATTGAATGATCAAGATTGGTACACACTGTTGAAAGTCTCATGTCATTGGTTTATCGAAGGTATGCAGCATTTCGATCGCAAGCCGCGTTACACCGAAACAAACGCCGGCGACTCGGTCGTCATGGAGTGCCGTGTATTCAACAAGAAAGGGCAATGTGTCTGGCAAAAGGACGGCAAGGTAAACTTTAATATCACTATACCATTGCACTGAATATCATTATCAATGATTAGCATCACTGTTATCGTTCCAGTACAGCTAGAGTGCCAATACAAACTATACTAATTAACCAAGCTACCTTTATACTAATGATTATTCATTCTAAATTATATTGTAATAATATTTTGCAGCCCGTGGGAATTTACAGCGGTAAATACGAATGGGTCGGTTCTCCAGACCAAGGAGACTGCAGTCTGAAGATCTTCTCCGTCAAGGCGGAATTTGACGCGGGAGACTGGGAATGTCAGGTTAAACAGCATTCCAAACGTAACTTGAACAACCACTGAATGAGCATCTTTATCTTAATACTTAGGTTACAGCCTCAGCTTTCGACGCTCAAGACGCGCTCACATCAGAACCGGCTCCTCTTGTTGTCCGAAGTGAGTATAAACCTTGACATTCATCAGTTAGCTACTTATTAATTTCTCAGCCGGAATTGAATACAGTTCAAAAGCAGCGAATCTAATTCTATCTTTGATAGTAAAGCGAGACTGAATATTATAGTTTCCGTCAAATGAATAGGAAGCTAGAGATTGAAATAGGTTCTATAGGGCGTATATGAAGCGCTAAATAGTTCAAGTTTCTGGCGCTAGGTGGCGTTGTGGAATGTAAATAATGCAATCGCGGCTCGATTGCTTGAATGTTGACAGTTCAGAACTCAAAGCTTGATGTACTGATTTTGGTACTGAAGAATTTAGTTTATAACAATATCGAAATATGGAATAAGTTGACTCGTGTCAACCGTTGGGTGAGTTACAGCAGCGGGAACTTATCGTGTCGACGAATTACCTAATCGATATCTTTTATCGTTGCAGTCGCTCCCTCGAATCCTCATCTCGAGGTGAACCTGACACGAGTAGCATCCGGCTCGAGCGTGACGGTCACCGCTGGCCTGTCTACCGTCTTGCAATGCGTCAGTCGCGGTGGTAATCCTGCTCCGGTTCTAAAATGGTTTCTAGGTAATACTTCATCATATAATATTCATAATCTATTTTTACTGTAGTTTGTATTTACAGCAGCGCAAATGAATACATGTAACGTTTTTACGGGGATCGCCCTTTTTCAGGTGACCGAGAATTAGTAACACATATTCAGACCAATACGACGGATGGAAACCAGCCCAAAACGTGGTCAGCTGTTTCAGCACTGACTCACACTTTCAACAAAACGGACAACAATCAAGTCGTCAAATGCGTTGCGATCCACGAAGCCTTTCCCGCCAAGTATCGGGAAACGTCCTCCAAACTGAACGTTCTTTGTAAGTTGTCAATTTACCATTGAAAGTCATAGGTAATTATGAACTATTTGTAATTTTGCAACAGATGCACCGGAAGTAACGCTGGTAGGCAGCTCGAACTCTGATTTCGAAGAGGACGTTGATTCTGCGGTGTACCGCTGTGTGGCTGATGCCAATCCTCCTGCCACCATCATCTGGAGGAAAGTCAACCGACTGTCAACACTGGGCCAGTCAAACGATATTCACAGTTTCCAGGAGACACTGGAATTCAATCCCGTGTCGAGGACCGACTCGGGGACCTATTCGTGTGAGGCCAAAAACAACATAGGCTCGTCCAACCTCGTTACTTTCCAAATGGACGTCAAATGTAAATTACACTCTTTATATATTTCATAATAGCAAGGTTACTGACATTTCGATTTTGTGGGGAAAAAATTAGATCCACCATCCATAATAAGCGTGGGGCCTTCCGTCGGTCACCAGTTAACGCTATCGCTGTACGAGTCCACCCGCATGGAGTGCCAGGGATCGGGAAACCCGGAACCGGGCTACAAATGGCTGCACAGGAGAATCGTCAGCGGTCAGGAAACTATTGTGATTTGTTCCGAAGAGAAAGTTTTCCATATCGCCAATGTCACGTACGATAATCAGGTACACAACCTTTTAATGACTGCGTAACAGTTACGTTCAAACTTAACCATTGTTTTTTATAACCTCGTGTTGCAGGGAGAATACGTGTGCGTCGCAACCAATGTCATCAACAGCCAAGAAAGAGTCGTTCAGAGCGAGGCTATTACTGTTCGAGTCGTCGGTAATCATCTTTGACTTATCTGTTCAAACTGCAGTAAATTTCAGTTTGTGATGATATAATCACATTAACACACTGAAAAGTAACATAATGTACCAAATGCTATAAGATTAATCAAATTACGTTTTAACAAGAAAAAATTAATAAATTATAAGCAGATAATAAAAATAGAGAAAAATTATTTTCAATTTGGAATTAAATTAACACACTTAAATTTTACATAACAGAAAAGGAGTAATACAAAGTAATATTTTCTAATCTGGAAACACAAGGTCCGCCTCAAATCCTGCTTGAAGATAAACCGCGGTTTGCTACAGCCGAGCGTGGTGACGACATCGTTCTTCGAGCAGCTTTCTGCGCCGATCCGCGACCCGTACGCGTCTCGTGGCACTGGCCGGGCGTCCAGCTGGAAGCCGGAACCGGAAGCGGTCGTTTCATCGCCGAGGCCCTGAGGAAAGTCAATCAAGCTGCGGCTGCTTTCAAGACCGAGCCCAATTCGACGGTCTCGAGGGTGAATCACACCCGGGAACTTCATCCTTTACCGCATTACACTTCAACCGTAACAGCATTAACATCAATAAACTACCCTCAATTATGATTCTAATTAAGTTGATGCGTTGAAATTTATGCAGGGAAAGAGGGACGATTGCTTCGAAAGTCGTTTCAGGATCCAGCGCGTAGAATTCATCGACGCGCGACACTATTACTTAACGGTGGAGAACGACAAGGGCACTGATACGGTTTACGTTATCCTCGGTGTGAAAGGTATACAATCTCTAATTAGCATCCGTTTACCGTTTTAGCTTATTATATATTGTTTAAAAAGAACCAGTATCCATGGCAACGGTCGTGGCAATCGTCATAGCGTCCCTGTTTGTTATAATCCTGATGACTCTGTGTCTCCTGTACGCGCACCGCTCTCGACGCTGCTGTTTCTCTCGTAATTAAATTCTTTGAGATTTCTGAACCGTAAAACACGTCAACTGATCAATTCTTTCTTGTTCGTAAACAGGCAAGGACTTGTCCAAATCGACGGATCTCGAAAGGTGATTAAGAGATTGCAATACGGCGGCTGTTCTGTTTATGGTAATAACTGTTTGCTTATTGACAAGCAGCATGAAAAGCGATGTGGAGAGCGTGCACAGCAGCAGTGGCAGCAGCACCAAAAGCTCGAAAGGACCGAAGACGATCAAAACCGATGCGAGTCCCGTGGTAATTGATCCTGGCAAGTTGGCTAAGGATACTAGTAAGACGACTAACCCGAGACCGTCTGACGGTCCGTACAAGACTAACATTACCATAAACGGTGCGTACGTAGAGATACAGCATCCCAACGCTACTAACCCTTTCACGGTGCCGGCTGAAGTTCACGCGGCTATGTCGCGTAGAAATTCCTATCAGGTAAACCACCTCGCAAATCTATCATCCATCTACCGTCTATCTACCTATCTCTTTATCTATCTACTATCTACCTACCTATTTACCTGTGTGTCCGTCTACCTGTTCGTTAACCTAGCCATCCATCCATCCATCTGTCTATCTGTCTACCTATTTTTCTATCTATTGATCTATCTACCATCTCCCTACCTATTTGCCTACTTGTCTCTCTGTCTATCTATCTATCTATATCTGTCTTCCTGTCTGTCTGTCTAACTACTCTACCCATCTATCTCTGCCCATCCATCTATCTTTCTATGAATTTATCTGTCTGTCCATGTATATCTTCTACCCATCTGTCTATCCACCTGTCTATTGATTATCCATCCATCTATCTGTCTGTCTGTCTACTAATCTATCTAACCAATTTCGCGTTATCTAACACTTTAAATAGATTAAATTATATTATAGTTATGTAATGCAGTAAATTACCTTATAAAAATAGCTTGTATTGACAAGAGTCCATATAATTATAATATTTTTTAGCTAGTTGTAATAAAGTTATTATTTTAAGTCAATTCAACACACTATATATCTAACCCGATAATGATTAACTTCAGTTAACTTAATATAACTGTCCATGTGTCCAATGTGGCTTAATCACGCAATTAGTTTTAACTCGTGCAATGCAAAAACCAACCAATAACTCAGTTAAGAATTGTAACGATTATTAACTAATTTACAGAGAAGTACGACGGATTACCGCGGACTTCTCTACGCCGACCTGCAGCTTCCCAAAGTGAGCAACAACGGATCGATGAAGGTCAAACGCAACTCGTCGCAGTGGATGTCTTCCAACAACTCCACCATGATGGACCACACCATCGACTTCAGTTTCGACAGCAATTCAGACACTTCACAGTCCAAGACCTTCGCCTAATCCCGGCACAATCTAAACAAAAACCTCGTGTACAAAATTAAAAAATAAATTAGTTTCTGTAAATGAATTAGCAATAAAGTATCTGCAGTCTAAAGGGTTATGTATCTTTGAACGTGACAGTGAAATACAGCGATGGCTATGATTTGTTAAACAGCTGCAAGTCGACTTTAAGTACAATCTCGCCGCTCTCCACCTCGTAGAGCGGCAGTTTCTTGATCAAGGGCCCGCGATATATCTTCGAGTCTTCGTAAATGTCGGCGATGCGAAGCTCCGTTCGCCCCATGAACTCTGCAATGCAAAAGGATTCATTCACTTGACATGCGTACACAGTAAACTAAGCATAGGAATAAGAGCAATCGCCTGGATAATTAACAAACCCAACCATTTACCCGAGTCGTTCATTCAAACTAGGAACATATTAACTATTTGCAATATTCACCATAGGAAAAGGTTAGTTGGATTGATAAATAGATGGATAGATAGACAGATAGAATGGATAGATAGACCGATAGAAAAAAAGTAAGCTAATCCACCAAACATTTACCTGAATCGTTCGTTCAAACTTTGAATATATTAACGATTGTTTATTATATTCACCACAGGATAAGGATAGTTGGACTGATAGCTAGACGGATAGATAGATAGACAAATCAACAGATAAATAGATACTCAAATAGATAGATAGATAGAAAAGATACATGGTCCAATAGATAGATCGATAGATGTCAGATAGATAGATAGATAGATGGATTTATATACAGATAGTTAAATTGGACGATATCATAAATTTTACACCGAATTTTCGAAACTGATCTTTCATTTCGACCAATAATCTTCCAGCATGCGACACGTGACTCACCATTGGGCGAAAAGTAATCCTTATCGAAGACGGTGATGCACAAGACATCCTGCTGGAGATCCTTGACCACAAACTGCATCGAGGCGTTCCATTTGGGATTCAACGTACCCGGCATCACTTTGGTCCTGTGCTCTTGAGAACCCATGCTCACTTCGCAGTAAGGATCGCTCTTTCCTAATATCCAACCAAAATTTTATCTTTTAACGTAGAAATTCAAACAGGAAAACGCGGGTTCACGGATCAAATGTTAAAATGCAGAAACGGTGTTAGAAGGATCGGAAAGACTACCTTTAGGATCGCGTGCAACAAGACCAATGCCTTCTACGATAATTAACCTCATTTTGCCTTGCGGTGGTCTTTGGCGAACTACATGCAGAAGGGGAAAAAGAAGAGAAAAAAAATACAGAAAAAAAAACAAGCCAGAAAGCTGCAGTAACCATCTCCGTGTTGTTAACAAGCCAATATTCCGGTTAAGTGCTTTAGTGCCGAGGGATATTAGGTTTAGGGTTAGCTATTGAACCGTGCAAAGCAAGAATGTAAATCCATGCAGAAAACCACTGAATCCTTCCCCCAGTGCGTTTTTCACTTTACCCTGAGGAGTTATCGGCTGCAGGTTAGCAGCTTCAATGACGAGCACCAGAAGGCGGCCGCAAATGTGACCCTCTCGTTGTTCTTTTCGGGGGAGTTTTTTTTAAATCAAAATTTAATTTCTTATCCCCCAGTAACAGAATGAATCATGACAATGTCATTTCATCTAATATCAAGAATCTAATTAAACTGTACTTTTAATTTACACGACAGGATAATTAATGCCAACAGTATGCGCACCTAAACCTGATTATAAATATAAATAAACAGCCACGTCGGTGATTGGTAGTTGAAAAGTTTTAAAAATTATACTTGAATTTTGTCGCTGCAGAATAGCTCTCTCGATAGAGAGATAGTTCTTGCGGGCCTCCTCCAGTTTGCGTATCCAGAGGGTCTTTTCCGCAACGCTGCTGGCCACGATATGCATATTGTAGTTCAGATTCTGCAGCGAGAAACGCAGCGGCGAACTCTCTGCTTCACCGACTCCCTCACCGGCTGGACTGTCCGAGGACACGAGCATTTCGTTCAGAAACATGGGCTGCAATATCGAGTTGAAATATCGATTCAATGAATGAGTTGATGTCAATGCGATTGAATGGTAGGTTGGTTTACCTTGCGGTAAAGTCGCAGTGTCAAGTTCGACTTCTTCTCAAAGAGGAATTGCATGTTGATGGCGCCCAGTGATTTGCTGGGCTGTGTGAACAGGACGAAATCGTTGAAGAGAATTACCAGGATCTCTTTACCGCTTTTCGCCTAAAGACCAAAGGTCGATTTAAAAGTAAATTTATAAAAAAATTAAATATTGTAGAATGTTGATACTTTTCTTAATCCGCCGTAGTGCAGAAGTTTGCGAGGACCGAGAATGTTGGTCAGCGAATGAAATATCAAGCGCTCGTCGAGTCCCTCCACTTGAACCCGTCGCTGCAGCCATTCAAGTCGCTCGGAGTTCTCCTGCTCGCGGACACCCTCGTTGACCTACGATGCAAAACGTATTTTTATAGCCTAGATAAAGATAGACAGATAGATAGGTAGATGGGTAGATAGATAGATAGATGGGTACATAGGTAGGTAGACAGACTAACAGATGGATAGACGGATAGATAGATAAATGGATAGATGGACAGATAGTTAGACAGACATATAAATAGATAGATAGACAGACAGACAGGCAGAAGGATAGATAGAAGAGGAATCTATGGCTAGATGGACAGGTCGATAGTTAGACAGATGGATAGATAGAGGGGTATATGGCCAGATACATAGACAGACAGACAGATAGATAAAGAGATGGATAGATAGATAGAGGGACAGGTAGATCGTTAATTAGACGGACAGATGGATAGTTAGACAGATAGATAAACAGATGGATTGTTAGAAAGAGGGATCGACAGATCGTTAACTAGATGGGACAGATGAGCAGATGGATAGTTAGACAGACAGATAAACAGACGGATTGTTAGAAAGAGGGATCGACAGATCGTTAACTAGATGGATAGATGGACAGATGGATAGTTAGACAGACAGACAGACAGATAGATAGATAGATGAACGGAAAGATAGATAGTTAGATAGACGGATGGATGGACGGATGCGCTGAATAGATGAAAGAACACAAAAACCAATAGACGAAGTCGATGATATTTGATACATCAGATGATCCAGTTCTTGATATATCAATACATCAGATCACAATATCAAATGACAAAATCCGCATAACGCCCAACCCTGATGTCCACTAGGATGGGCGTGGACTTGTGCAAAAAGACGAATGGACCAATGGGCGGGCGTCTCTTAAACAGACAGGAAAGCGTGTTTAACCCATCTATACCTGATTGCATAACTCCTCGGCCTTGGCTAGAGCTTCCTCGACATTCTGATGGTCCGGGTGGTCTTCCTCGGTCAATTCCAGGATCTTCTTCAACAGCAGAGGATACTTGGTGATCCGCTGCATGGGTTTCAACATGAAGGAGGTCAACGGCATTCCTTTGGTCCGCGGGTGAGACTGGCACTTTTTCAACAAGTTCCGGAACTCCGGGCTGTTCTCCAAGCGCCGCTGGATCAGGCTGGCCGAATCCAGCTGGCGGCTGCAGAATCTGATGTACGGCGACATGTGCGGAAGCTGCGTAGAATCAGAAACGAACTAACTGTGGTGCCATTAAAATACGTATTAGAATGTTAAAATCCGACTTTAATTAACTTTTGACTTAATTAACTAGTAGATCTTAGCTCGGCCTGTAAAAGTGGCTAACAACACAGATCTTACGTGTTCACACATGACGTCACCAATCACTAGGACGATGCCATCGGGACTCATTTTCTTCCTGATGCGGAACGCGCTGTAAGAACACAAAATGGTACTTAATCCGTCTCATCATCATCATCTAATCAAAATTAATTCACCAATTAACTTAAAACAAATCAATCTGCACATTATAATATACATATTGTATACTTAACATTATAATATTGTATTTCGCATAATACAAATACAAATAACACGAGTAAAATATAAATACAAATAATAATATCTTGAAAAGAAATAGTACAAAGGGTAATATTCACCGCAACAGGGTATTGTTGCAAATCAGGAGATCCTTCCAGTTGACAAATATCGTGTCGATGTCCTCCCGTTTGACCAGACCCGAATCGCTCATGGGTTTCATAAAGGCCTGTACAATTCCCGACAAGAAATAATAATTACCAAAAACATTCCAATTTCAATCACAATTTAATATATAAATATTAATTATATGTAATCTATATACAAATATATTTAACAATAAACAATAAATATACACAAATAATGAATAGTTAATAGAACAGAACACCTCACCTCGACGACGACGGTCATGTCTTCCATGTAGGCTTCTTCAGTCGAGACGAGTTCGTGAATCGCCGCCTGTCGTTGCCTCTCGGCAGCGCTCAGTTTGCCCAGTATATCGGCACTGGCCACCCCTGAATCATCATCAACATTCACAGAGACGATTTTTTTTCTTGTCCAACACGACAACAAATTCCTCCATGTATTGAAACTAAGTACGGAAACGCAACCTCAGGGACACAACTGATCAACAATACCAAGTTACGCGTTTACACCCAGTTAACAATCGACTACGACGGGGCCCCGCCCCCCCTCCCCTCCTCCCCAACCACCGCAGCTGGTAAGGTTAGCACGAGAACAGTGACAGGGCCCGATAACACTACGGGAACACCAAAGCCTGTTGAATAGGATAAAAGCAGAAAACAAAAACGAAAACGGAGAAAAGGAAGAGACAAGCTGGGTTACCACACCGTGCTATGGTTTTGAAAACTAAAATGGCGGGGAGGTTTTTTTTTAAAAAAAAAAACAGGGTAGAAAATTATTTTTAAAAAAAGAAACTAGGAAAAATAGAGATTGTAATCCCAGAAGCCTTCCGTTTTCCAATGCATGCGATTCTAGTTTTTTTCCCTCATCAAATTGAACTTGAACCGAGCCGGTTATTTCGACGACATTATTGAGAAAATTCCAAGGAGAAACCCAGCGGATACTTAAAACGATATATCTAAGTCAGAAATGACGAGAGATTCCGCAGAGGTGGAGTAAAATGCACGGCGTGGTAGCCAGCCCCATTCCTTTTTGCCATCCAACTTCTTCACAACTGAAATCCTACGGGAAGAAAAGAGCCCAAAAAAACGGTAGACGTCAATCCAAGACGAAATCCCCACGAAGAAAAAAAGCACAGTTAGTTCTAGTCTGCGGGTTTCACTTACACTGAGACGGCGCCGGAGATGTGCTGGACGCAGCGGCGGCGTCTAGAGCAGCGGCTGCTGCCAGGCTCCCCATGGCTTCGACGTAGTTGGATGGGAAGAGTCCAACAGCTCCTTTCAGTTCACCTGTAATTACCCCCAAAAAACAAATGATTAAAATAAACGTTGATGAACTTGAACTGGTCAATCCACGTCATTAAACCTCGTGTCATTCATTGATTCCCCCCCCCCCTTAATTTGAATTAGATTAAGCGTTTCGTTCAGGTTCATTTTAATGTTTTTTTGGAAGTTATATTGAATTCACTTAATGAAGTGATAATGTTAGAATAAACAAATGCAGGTAGATAGACAGATAGATGGATAGAAGATGGATAGATAGATAGATAGATTGATTGATGGATCGACAGATAGATAGATAGATAGGTAGGTAGATAGATAGATAGATAGATAGACAGATAGATAAATAGACTGATAGATCGACAGATAGATAGATAGATTGATTGATGGATCGACAGATAGATAGATAGGTAGATAGATAGATAGATAGATAGACAGATAGATAAATAGACTGATAGATCGACAGATAGATAGATAGATTGATTGATAGATCGACAGATAGATAGATAGGTAGGTAGATAGATAGACAGATAGACTGATAGATCGATAGATCGACAGATAGATAGATACGAACGTTCCCTGACTGTATTGGTACATTCCGGCAATCACGTTGTGATTCATAAATTCAGCCTCAATTCCACATTAAAGTTAAACTGATTGAGGTGCAGATTTTACTTCGATTTCTCGGAAATTGCATAGATTTGAAAAGCGATTCAGTAATTAGACAATATTATGTTTTAAAAAAATGTGTAACCTTTCCACCAGGCAGGGTCTTCCTTGTCCACGACCTTGATGACGTCTCCCTGGAGAAAGCTCAATTCGTCCTCATTCTGCGCCGTGTAGGGGAACAGGGCCACAACTTGATCTTTAAAAACAAAACAAAAAATAAATATATACTTGATTAATTAATAAAATACATAAATAAACCAAATAAGCAAATAAACAAAATAAATAACGATTGAAAACATAGTGCTACCCACACCGAGGAATACTTTGTCTCCTTTGCTTTCTTTTCTGCACCACAGTGCAGTACTTACAGAGCTATAGTTCAGTTTTAGTGTTCGCAATTTTAAACTCACTCGCAGTAGTTAGTTTTAAGTAACCTGGCTTTGTCTGCCGTACTTTAGATCCCATTTAAATAATGTTCAGTGAATGAATTGTCTTTGTTATTTGCTATGTGTGTTTGTGAGTAGCAATCGAATGAAGATTATTCGAAAATTATTCATTAGCTGGAAAAATTGCAATTGAAAAGCGGGCGAAATGTCGAGTCGACTCATATTTGTCGCGTGGGAACGCAGTTGAGTCGAACGCCATTGAAAAGAGCGTCAAAAGTTGAGTCGACTCATGTACGACACGTGGGTACGCAGTTGAAAAGGACGACAAATCTCGAGTCGACTCATGTGCGACACGTGGGTACGCAGCTGAGTCGACCGCAGTTGAAAAGAGCGTCAAAAGTCGAGTCGACTCATATAAGCTACGTGGGTACGCAGTTGCGTCGAGCGCCACTGAAAAGAGCGTCAAAAGTTGAGTCGACCGCAGTTGAAGAGAGCGTCAAAAGTCGTGTCGACTCATGTACGACACAAGGGTACGCATCTGATTGGTCCGTAGCCGAAAAGCGCGTGAAAAGTCGAATCGACTCATGTACGTCACATGGTGGGGCGAGATGGCGGGTTGACTTGCCCGCAGTGGAAAAGAGGGCGAAGCATGCCCGGACTTGTTTGGCTCCCATGTTAAGAGATAGGACAACGATTTTACATAGAAACAGATAGGGAGTTTGGAAAAACGGTCGGGAGAAAAACGGGGGAAAAAAAGGAAAAAAAAAACGTGGAGTGGAAAAAAGTGAACAGTATGTCTCCATGCTGTTAAGCAATGAAGACAATTAATGGGAGAGCAACGTAGGGCAGACAATGTCGAATTCTAACCAGACGGGTGTTTAACGTCCTCCTGCGGGGTGCTCAAGGGCGGCAAGTTTTCCGGTAGATCGAAATCATCTTGAGGAACCGGCGTCGTCCTGCTGCTGCCCGTGCTGCTCAGAATCTTCACATAGGACGCCGGGAACCAGCCGAGCTGTCGTTTACGCCCTTTAGCCTGTCGACGGTCAGATTTTTGTCAAATGAAGTCTGTTGCTTCCAAAATTCATTATGTTTTTGTTTTTTTTTCACCTGAAGTTCGCCTTCCCACCAGCCAGAGGGCGACTTCTTGCGAATCATGATGAGTTGACCGCGCTGAAGACTCAGCTGCTCGGCACTCGTAGCGGTGTAGGGTGCGATAACCGTGGCGATCTCTGGTTTCTTGCCGCGTCCCTGTGATTACAGTAAGATTATCATTCAAATCATAATAACACGTAAACTATAATCACATGTATAATAACAATAGTAATATATAATATGTAACTAAATAGGATATAACACGATACATGTGTTTACACACGTCGAGACAGAATATCGAGAAAGGTGAAAACTGATGCAATACTTGAGCGACAGAAGGGGAAGTGGCACCGCTGGATGCTGCAGACGCCGCACGCGGGACACCCACCATGGCGGACTGACTCGGGGTGAAGGTGACAGAAAAACATTACGATCAGCCAAACGTGTAAGACGTCAAGGAAGCAACAACACGTGTAAAAACACAACAAAAATTAAGAAAATTAAAATTAACATGACAAAATCCAGGAAGTCGTGTAGATCAAGATTAACGACAATTACGTAAAAAATTTAAATTTTCCTTTTAATAAAAACATAAATTAACATAACTATAATTAAAATAATAAAACATATACATTTTGTACAAACAATTTTAAAAAATTCACCTCAAATTCACTCTCAATAGGAGCCGTATTGGGTCTTTTCGCCGACTGGCCAAAGTTCACTGATCCCTGCGGAGGAGAAGCAGCAACTGTAGCTGCTGCAGCGGCAGCAACAGCAGCAGCAGCAGCGGCAGCCGCTGTAGCAGCTTCGACCTCATTATCAGCAGCTTCCTCGTATTGAAGTTCGGCCTTTTGGACATAGTTGGAAGGGAAAACGCCGGTGCGGCCGTCAATGGCGCCAGTCCACCAGTCGCCGTCCTTCTTGGTCACTTTAATCATCTCGCCTGCACTGAAGACCAAGTCGCCCGGTTCGGTCGACTCGTACGGGTACATGGCCACATACATTTCCTCATCTGTAAAAATTCCGGTCTCTTTTATTATCAAAGTTTCTTTTCCTTCAAAATTACCACTATGACAATCATTTTAATCCGGAATACATAAATCTTTACCTCTATCAAGTTATTTATAATTAATTATACATATATTTCGTTTTATTCATATTTTATATGTAAATATTGTATCATTTATTGGATATCTATATCTCTTAATGTATCTAACTGCCTGTCTTACGTAACTCGTACTGAAGGTGAATCCAACTGTAACTGACCTGGACTTTACGTTGGTTTTTAAAGTATCGATTACTAGTAATCATCGATTGATTGTACATGGCAGGTTTTTCATTGATTACTGTAGTGAGAGAATGGATCGATCTGGTTAGCCATCGATTGTAACACAGTCTCTAAATGGTCAGTATTGTCTTACGGATTACCCGTAGGGTGTAAGATATCGTCGTAATAACCAGACCCACAAACAGCTAATCGACTTTTATATTCACACGAGCTTCTACTCTTGCGTAATCAACGCTCCGGTCGAACAAGCTATAAATCTATTGTAATAATCGATTTTCCATGGTATCTCGATATCAATATAACAACTGATACAATATGACGATAGGTAGTTTTGATATCGATATAACCATACGATATAACGAGGACAACAAGTATCGAAATATCGGACAATCCTCTCGAAGAATACCCAAGATCAACTGAACGATACGATATATCAATAAGCTTTCTTAATATCGACATCGATTTCCTCGTCGATATTACATACCCTTATCCTTACGAAATACCAAGGCCAAAAAGCATCGATATATCGAGATTTCGATGTTAATAACGAATAACTTTGTTACAGAGAACTGATATCAGCTTCAACGGTACGATATATCAATAAGGTTTCTTAATATCGATATCAATTTCCTTATCGATACTCAAAATCCTACGATATCGATACAATATATCGAGGCCAAAGAGCATCAAATATCAAAAACTCGATATCGACATGACAACCCTCTGGAAAGAAAAAGCTAAATCAATACTAACGGTACAATATATCAGTAAGGTTTGTTAAGATCAATATCGATAGTCAAAATTCTACGATATTGATAATACGGTACATCAAGGCCAAAGAGCATATCGATACATGGAAAACTTGATATCGATATATCAGAAAACCCTGGCTAATTAATTTAGCGCCACTTTTAATGGTTATAAGATCAAGGATGATGAGTAGTGATTAAGGTAGGATATCCTTCACAAAATGGATGTATCTGGTAATGTCGAATACCGTTCGGAGTAAAGGATTCGAACGTTTGGTCCACATGCTGTCGCTCCGCAACCTCCGGTAGGAATTGCCCTTGACTCTGCGTAGGCGAAGCTGCGGTCAGAATTTCCTTCGGTGAGAACTGGTTGAAGACGGACGCTTCGGTCGGTGCAGAGTCGACAATCGAGCCGTTGTCGCTGACATTTTCCGGAAGTTCTTGAATCTCCTCCAACGCGTGCCGTTTAGCCGTTAATGCCACATCGCCTGTAGCAGCCTAAGAAACACCAAAAAAAATAAGAAAACGCTGAATTATTCTTCTAAAATAAAATGAATCGAAATAAATAATAATAATAATAAATTGGGTTAATTTTAATTCAAGAAAGTCGAATCTCAAATATTTTTCTGTAAATCGTGAACTGGGCAGAATAATGGTTATCTCGAGTAGTTACAGTTTCAGGCCAATCCGAATCGACAGGTTCGACATAGGCCTCCGGAAACCATCCCGACACGCCGCGGACCTCGCCACTGAGCCAGCCGGGCTCGTTCGATTCCGTTCTCGTCACCTTTTAAAAAGAAACAATGCACTTTCTTAACACAAACTCACAAACCAAAAATCTCAGCCAAATTATATTAAATTAAAATACACATCTTAAACATAAGTCTAATAGATTATTTTGGATCTAACCGTCGCCTACAAGAAAGTACCAAAAAAATTACACAGTCGCAAAACTCAACAAAATAAATCCAATTGCCAAGAAAGTCGTCTCCATCAAAAGAATCCGATATAATTATTATTTATGAATCAATGAATGAATACTATAACATAATAATAATGATAAAATAATAATGTGAATACTATAAAATATATCAATAACATAAGAAATTCATATATAATTAGCTATAATAATAAATTATAGTTAATACGTCGTATTAAACACATTTATATCACCAAGTTGATTATAGAATATAATATTAACTTGAGTATCAATACCATGATAATATCGCCAGGCTGGAAAGAGACTTCATCCGCATTGCGAGAAACGAACTCGTACAGAGCCCGGTAGCGAACGATGCCGATGGCTGGACCAGGGGCGGCATGGCCGGCGAACGCCGGTTCCGCCGGCCAGCTGGTCGGTTCATTCCATCCCGAATCCCACGAGTTTTTAGTGCCGCCCCTTGCCCTCAGTTCGAGAACCTCCTGGCGCTTGGCCAGATAATTGGAGTGGTTCTCGCGACATTCCCTGGCCAGTGCCGACAGCTCCGACCTCATTGACGACAGCTGCGAGTTGTTGTTGTCCACGTCCTGCAGCTTTTGACTCACCTAGACGTAGAATGAATTGGACATTCAATTATTTATTTTGAATGAACCATAACTTACTAAAATAATTAATAGTTCTTTATTATTCTTGTAGTTTATGACTCGCCTAAACGTAGCACTTAATTAATTTTGAATGAACAAATACTATTTTGCTACAAATTAATCAATGCAATCTGCAATAATATTGAATCAAATTTTAGGGGAAAGAAAAGGAAATAGGTTACTTCATTCTGCAGCTCTTCCAGCTTGTCCTTCATCTGCTGCAGAGCCGCCTGGCG